>JBBBDQ010001068.1:0-72500 GCA_037127315.1 Ascarosepion bandense
ATACGTATTCCACGGGACTTTCCTGCTGCTCAGTGTAATCGTCATTTGAATCAAAAGTGGGTTGATTATCGCTAGAAATATCTCCCACGCATTTTGTACCAGGACTAGCTTCACTGTTTCTTGCTTGGCTTGTTTCAGTTGTAGATGATGGAAATTTTTTTTTGACATTGTTTGATAGTTGCTGACATTTAAAGACATATTTGAATTGCTTTTCATTTAATTTGCGTATTTTCTTTTTTCATATCTACTAAAGTACATTCAGTAACTGGTTACCAGTTCACTTCGAGTCTTTACCTCTCTTAAAAACGTAAAATATAAAATATCGGCGCTCAACTCACCTTTGAATCTTTAAGCGTGGAATTACCAATATTGCTATTACAGTAAACAATAACATATTTTACATATAACAACTACAGAATCAGTGTCGACATCTTCAGTCTCCTTGAATCCCATTCTTTTATCGTTCGCTGGTTTTTTTTTTTTTCATTTCCACTAGCCTCTTGCATCCTAGTGGTCGTTATTACTTTGTTTGGAATAGATAGATAGATAGATAGATAGATAGATAGATAGATAGATAGATAGATAGATAGATAGAGATAGAAGAGAATGAGATAGATAGATAGATAGATAGATAGATAGATAGATAGATAGATAGATAGATAGATATGAACCTACTGAGATAGATAGATAGATAGATAGATAGATAGATAGATAGATAGATAGATATGAACCTACTGAGATAGATAGATAGATAGATAGATAGATAGATAGATAGATATGAAGAGAATGAGATAGATAGATAGATAGATAGATATGAACCTACTGAGATAGATAGATAGATAGATAGATAGATAGATAGATATGAAGAGAATAGATAGATAGATAGATAGATAGATAGATAGATAGATAGATATGAACCTACTGAGATAGATAGATAGATAGATAGATAGATAGATAGATAGATATGAACCTACTGAGATAGATAGATAGATAGATAGATAGATAGATAGATAGATAGATAGATAGATATGAACCTACTGAGATAGATAGATGAACCTACTGAGATAGATAGATAGATAGATAGATAGATAGATAGATAGATAGATAGATAAACTAACAGACAGACCGACAAACAAATGTACAGACAGTCCGACAGACTAATGTAAAAACAGACACACAAACAAACAAATATGGAAACCGACAGACAAACAAACAAATACGGAAACAGATTGCCAAAAATACAAAAATTGAGACAGACAGACGGATACACGAATATAGAAAGAGATATTCAAGCACGCAAATATAGAAACATACAGACAGATAAACAAATATAGAAACTGACAGACAAAAAATATCGTATCAAACAGACAGACAAAAAACAAATATAGAAATAGACATATGGGCTGACAATTAAACAGACAAACAAACAAGAATAATAAATATAAAAACATACAAACGGACAAACTACTATTGAAACCGACAGACAGACAAACAGAAATAGAAACAGACAGACGGAGAGACCCCCTATCGAAATAAGACTTCTGAGATGAGGGAGTATTTTATACTATTTACATTGTTCTGACTATTGTCTTCATCTTTATTGCTATGTTTCCGACGTTTTGGCCGTTGTACTCGCCGGCCTTCTTCAGATGTTAGGAATTTCGAGCCGAAACCTTTAGCGATCACTGATCTCATTCCATGCGAGATGCCACTTCTTGTAGCCGTGTTGCTATCCCTTTTTAACTTAACTCTCTAGAACTAGCATCGAATACGGAACGAGAATGATATACCCCAGTGATAGAAATAAAGGGTTCGATTAAAAATTCCTAGCACCTGAAGAAGGCTGGAGCGTACAACAGCTGAAACGTAGTAAGCATGGTAATGAGGGCAATAGTCCGAACAATATATATATATATATATATATATATTGGAGTAGATAGACTAAAGTATCGTCCGGTTCACACTCCACCCACGTCTATTGAACAGGTGAAGAGGCTCTTCCCTTGTTCCCTGTTTAGGATGCGGTTTCCGGCTTTCCCTTTTCCAATCTTTTTACTTTTTTTTTTCAGTTGGAGTAGGTAGACTAAACTATCACCCGGTTCTCACTCTACCCACGTCTATTGAACAGGTGAAGAGGCTCATCCCTTGTTCCCTGTTTATGATGTGGTTTCCGGCTTTCTCTTTTCCAATCTTTTTACTTTTTTTTTCAACTGGAGTAGATAGACTAAACTATCGCCCGGTTCACACTCCACCCACGTCTATTGAACAGGTGAAGAGGCTCATCCCTTGTTCTCTGTCTAGGATGTGGTTTTCGGCTTTCTCTTTTCCAATCTTCTCTCTCTAGAGGTCTACAGGTCTTCGACCAGAGATCTACAGGTCTACAACTATTGGTCTAAGTCTATTGACTACGCCTACGTCTCAGGATAATGCACACGACGAGTACCGTCCATTACGTTTATTGTTAGATTGTCCTACCCGGTTACATTTGCCTAGACCTTTTAACTATCTCGAATCAGATATATATCCCTTTCCGGTATATATCAATAGTGTAAATTTCTACCCATTTGACATGAGAATTGACACAAAAAGGAGGGGATAAACAACTACAATGATTTAATGTATGTAATTCTGCAAGTTTGAGAAAGGCTAAAAAAAGAAAATGATTACAGTACCAGTTACCATGGGAACACGCATGCTGGAAGTTCTCTTCAGTCGTTCCTGTATTTAAGAATTGTGGTGAACCCTCGGACCCATCCAACTATCGCCCTATAAGTCTTCTACCGATATTCGGGAAAGTATTCGAGGCTATAATCAATGCTGAAATAGTTCATCATCTCACTGCTTACAAACTCTTCTCTGACAGGCAATATGGCTTCCGCTTTGCCAGGTCCACGGCCGACCTGCTAACAACCGTAACGGAGTACATGCCACAGGCCCTTGATGAGTCTGACGAGGCTCGCGCGGTTGCTCTGGACATCTCCAAGGCTTTCGATAGGGTTTGGCACTCTGGCCTCCGATGCAAACTACGGGGTTACGGTGTTACCGGTCGCCTGCTTGACCTAATCCAATCTTTTCTAAATAACCGCAAAATGAAGGTCGTTTTGAATAGGCGTGCCTCTTCATCCTACAGCACGAATGCTGGTGTCCCACAGGGCTCTATCCTGGGCCCGACGCTCTTCCTTATTTTCATCAACGACCTCCCAGATGAGATCAAGTCCCAAGTAGGAATCTACGCAGATGACACTACAATATACTCCCACACCAGTAAGAAACCTGTCGTGGCGGACAGACATAATCTCGCTGCTGACCTTGAACGGGATCTACACTCTGTGGTGAACTGGGGCAAGAACTGTCTTGTCAACTTCAATTCGTCTAAGACCAAGCTGTTGTGAGTCAACCATTACAGGCAACCTCTCCTGCCTCCCATAAGCATGGACCAAGCGATTCTCCCGGAGAGCAATACACTACGCCTCCTCGGGCTTACCCTGTCCTCAGACCTCAAATGGAACCACTATATTGAATCCATAGCAAAATCTACTGCTAGAAGGTTGGGTCACTAAGTCGATCCAGGATGTTTTTTCCGCCTGAATCCATCCTGCATATATACAAGTCAACCATCCGTCTGTGCATGGAGTACTGCTGCCATTTATGGTCAGGCGCCCCTGCCGTTCTCCTCAGTGTTCTTGACAGGCTCCAAAGGAGAGTCTGTAATGTGATAGGTACTGATCTGGCAGCTCGACTGCAGCTACTTCCCCACCGTCGAAATGTGGCCTCCCTTTGTCTGTTCTATAAATACTTTCATGGCTTCTGCTCCAACGAACTTAAGTCACTGGTGCCTCCTCAATAGGCGTTTACTCGTGAAAACAGACTGGCAACTGGGTCCCACCCATCCACAGTCAGGTTAATCAAATGCAGACGACAATTCTACTCCTGCAGCTTCTTCTCTTGCACTTCCCGCCTGTGGAACTCGCTCCCATATTCTTGCTTTCCTGACGGCTACAACCTCCAGAAATTTAAATGCAAAGTCAATTCTCATCTACTAACCACTGGACTCTAGCTCTCTCCCCACCCCCGTATAACCTTCCCTTTCTCTCCACCTATGTATCTGTCATTGCACCTGCATTCTCAGCTTTCTATTGCTCCTTTCTAACTAGTTTGTACTCCTCACTCTTTTCTAATTAATCTTTTTACAGTTATGTAGCCCCCAGCTCATCAGTGGCATTTCCGCCTTGCTCGAGGTGAAATGATTAAAAAAAAACAAAACAAAAAAAAATACTGGGGTTCTTTCCACAACCATGGTAAACTAGCAGATAATGAATTACGAACTGTAAATATTGATTGATTTACTGATTAGTTTTCTACCGATCGTCAGCTCTTTGCTTGTTATTTAAAGCCAGAAAATACTTTAATTGTAAAATCTTTTGGATAGATAATAATGATTTACTGATACAAGTCCTACTAATTAACCCATAGCTGGGAGGAAGAAGCAGTGAACTTATATCTTTACGAAGGGTGATTGCGCTGAAGTGTATATAACGAAACACAACCTCCAGGAATTTAAATGCAATGTCAATATCCCTCTCTTATCTATCTGACTCCAGTTCGTTCTACTTCACCTTGTATAGCTTTTCCTTTCTCTCTACTTTTGCAACTGTCATCATACCTGTATTCCCATCATTATCTTGCCCTTTCCCTGACAACTCCTGTAACTGATTCGTCTTTCTCTTTACTCTCTTCCTGTCTAATCTTTTGCTCTTATGTAGCCCCACCCCCGTGAATAAGTGGCGTTACCGCCTTGCTTGGGGTGAAACGATAAAAAAAAAGTAGAACTTGACTCTCCAATTTAAAATTCCGAGCCACAATTCATTACACCATGCACACATCCAATCTTACAGCACCTGGTATTTCCAAGCTGTCACCCATCAATGTACTGACGAGGCTTAATGTTGCTTAACTTTGGTAATTATATGAAACTCTGTTCTAGTTTCCAATTTCAAGCTTTTATCCATTACACCACCTGCACATCCAAGCTTGCAGCACCTGGTATTCCCAAGCAGTCACCCATCTCCATACTGACAAGGTTCAACGTTGTTTAACTTTGGTGACCATAGAAGAATCTGTCTGCCATCATGATATCGCCGCAAGCAATCTGCAGGTAAAACCATTGTAAAAAAATGTGAGAGTATTTTCGATTAAAAGAACAAATGATCGGTTTATTTTCTTAAATCAGTAGAGGTGACCTGAAAATAAACTTACCAGCAACCAACGACATATTCTATGCAGAAACCAAATATGGTAATTAAATCCATACTTATAAAGGCACACAAATAAATCGATATTGTTGATTGATGAAATAAAAAAATATACACAAATGATAAAACAATGAATAATGCATGAAAAGGAATACAATTATTTCCATAAAGTTGTTACGAGTTCATTTCACTTTATCCGTTGTAGAATATATATTTAATTCAAGCAGATTATGCCAAATAAATCTATCTAAACTTATTTATAAATGGAATTTGTCTCTGTGTGTGTGTCTGTGAGTGTGTGTGTCCATTACCTATAGACTCCGAAACAGCTGAACCGATTTTCTTGAAAATTTACACAGTTGTACTATAAGCATCTGAGAGTGTTCTTAGCTAGGTTTTGTGTCGCTACCTCGACACAAAACCTAGCTAAGAACACTCTAAGAACACTCTAAGAACACTCTCAGACTCTAAGAACACTCTAAGAACACTCTCAGACTCTAAGAACACTCCCGATAAATAACGATAATCGAAAAAATCTGGTTATAGAAGAAGTGGTCCGATTTTAATCAAATTTGATACACTCATAGACAAAGACATAAGAAACGATATTCAGAAGTTTCAAGGTTGCAGTTCTTACAATAGTGCAGGAAATCGATAATATATATATATATATATATATATATATATATATATATATATATATATAAAAGGCAAGATGTTTGTGTGTGTTTCTGTTTATCTGCCTGTATGTCTGTATTTGTTCAGCCCTTTTATTTTAGTTTTTGCTTCGGATTTGGCTCTAAGTAGGTATAATTGTAATTCTTAGTCTCAGCCATGATACCATTTACTCAGAGGACTTATTTAGCCTTCAAAATTCAGTTTACAACGAAAAAAAACTTATTTGCTATCGATACCAGGAAATGAAAATTTGACTTACATCCATTCATTTTTCTTTCAGTCTATGGTTTCGCTTTAACTGGAAACAAGTATTGCTTTTTAGTCTTTCGTGCCAACGTCCAAAGAGTCTGAGCTCCAGGACCATGGATTAGTTTTAAAGCTTTCATTACACCCGAGCAACGCCGGGCTATACTGCTAGTATTGAATAGTGAAAAAGTACAAGTGAAACAACTTTGATATGAAAACACAAGAGATGGCGCTAGGGAGACCGAGGACGCCTAGAAGCAGAACGCCTGGGTTAGATCGATGTAAAGCCTTATCTGATTCATGACCTGCGTAAATACTTATATTGAACTGAAAGAAAGAAACACAGTAAAATTGGAAAAATCAGCCAAATCTGCCACTTCAAGAATCTGAACTGAATAAGTAATATATAAAGATTTTACACATGAAAATGATAATATGTCAATAAACATCGCTGGCTAAAAAAATCAACGGGAAACGCTGTCAGCCTCACTGTCCAGCTTTGACAGATTTCAAAAGCGTTTACGCAGCCTTGTTGGTGATGACTTATTCTCCACCCTGATCCCACAGGCGAAACATTATCAGCCTTTCATTACTATATCGCTATTACTAAGGCAAGTGTTTATATATATATATAATCATATCGCCCCAAGCAAGGCATTTTACTGCCACTGTTTTGCAGGGGGTTACATAGGAGGAAAGTTACAAGAAAGAGTGTCAGGTTATAGGGAGTGTCAGGAAGTGGGTAAGAAAAGGATGAGAATACTGATAAGAGTGGAGTGGTGGAAGAAAGGAGCATAAGAGAGAGAGAAAGAGAGAGGATTTTAGTGAGATTGTAGATGACTATTGACTTTACATTTAAATTCTTGAAGATTGTAGCTGTGGGGGAAGCAAGTAAACGGAAGGGAATTCCACAGGCGGACAGTGCGAGAAAAGAAGCTGTTAGAGTAGAATTTGCGTTTACATTTTATTGGTTTCACAGTAAAAGGGTGGGACCTAGTTGCTAATCTTGTGGCTCTAGTAAATTTATAGATAGGGGGCACCAGTGAGCTAAGTTCATCGGAGCAGAAGCCGTGAAAGTATTCACCCCCTTGTTTACACTAGCACTCAGCAACCCTCTACCTTGAGGAGCCCCTGGGCCTTGTATTGAGAGAACTATCAATAAAAGAAATATACGTATAAAATATCATCTTTGCTGTGAACTAAGATTATAAGCAGGCCTTGATCTACATATCTTTAATATTAAACATTCAGTCAGTTAAATGCCATACGTGAAATACGCTTTGGGCGATCATGACTGACTGGGCAGAAGATTATTCCACAGTAGGTTGCCATTACTATCTGAGGTAGACTGGTTCGCAGCCAATGCTATAGAACCCAATCTGTTCTGTTATTTAACCCATAACTGGAGGAAAGAGATTAATTACTAATTAATTAGTAGGATTTGTATCAGTAAATCATTATCTCTAAAAGTTATTTCAATCTAAAAATTTATTCTGGCTTTAAATAACTATCAAAAGGCTGATAAACGGTAAAAAAAATCAATTAATCTACTTCAAAATACTCTTAGGTCTTGTATATAGTAAGTATTATTGTAACAAGACTCACATATATGTTCTCTTCAGCATCTATCTATATTTCTAAGATGAAGTATTGTAACTATTTATGCTATTTACTTCTTCAGGTGATATACGTTGGAATTTCGAATCGAACCCATTGCTAAGACTAATATATCAAAAAAATAAAAGGAAAAAAAAACAAACAAAAGCATATCACGAGTGATTAGAACAAAATAAACCCTTTAATTTAATTTAATTTTTGATTTTGATTTTTCTTTCCAATTTCATGCTTAAGTTTCAATCTAAAACAATCTAAATTATATATCTAATAAATTAAAAATTCGCATCTTAGATTTTTAATTTATAACAACCTTGAACAACGCGGGAACTAAAACTAAAACTAAAAATGCAGAAACATTCAGTTTATGTACCTGAAGATTGCATAGTGCATGCAACACCGAGTCATGCTAAAGATGTAAGATATTATATATATATATATATATATATATATATATATATATATATATATATATATAAAGGAAAACTCATCACGTCAGTTCAAATTGTTATAAGCTATAGTTAATTTTGCCGGACTCTTTTTTTTGTACCAAATGAAAGGAATATTGTAAGGTCTGATGAAATGAGCTAATTAGCTCATAGTAATTAACTATAGTTTATAACCACTTGAAATGACGTTTTGAGTTTTCCTTTATAAATATAATATTGCTCTGGATAACATTCATTGAGCTCTCTATATAGATATAACACTTAATATTTTATATTAAGTTTATCTTGTTGAATTGTTCTCAACGTTTACGGACTGGACATACATACATACATACATACATACATACATACATACATACATATATATATATATATTATTACAGAAAAGTGAAAGAAAACGTAGATTAAAAACCCATTGTTCAATCATTTACTTTTAAAAAGTATGCTCGATACAAAGTAGAGTTTAATATTGCAATTTTGTTATTACAATGGTTTATAAAAGCATAATATCACCACACAAACATTTTCATCTTTCAGAACCACACTGTTCTTCTTCAGATGATATTTTAAAATAAAATCTATTTATTTATTTTATTTTAACATATCACCTGAAGAGGAAGTTTTGTTCTGAAACATGAAAGTTTTTGTGTAGAGATATTACGCTTTTATAAACCATTGTAATACCAGAATTACAATATATATATATATATATATATATATATATATATATATATATATATATATTTGTTTACTGTACGAGCAGAACTACAAAATTCAACACTTGTTGGAATGTTCCGTCGGCGGGGGTGGTCCACCTCTACAGCTTGACCTTCTAATCAAGAAGGAGAATACTTTATCAGCAAACGTACGACCCCAAGACTTTAGTTTTGGCATCTTACGTAGTTGAGCCATTGCATGTTAAGCCCCTTGCTTTAAAGGATAATGTTTTTATTGTGCATACTGTTCACCGCTTTTAATACGCCTCCCGTGAAAACTTGAGAACTTTCTACATACGATGTGGCGTGGCGTGGCGTAGGGGGGTCCCTAACAACTATTGAACTGTTTTTACTAAATCATTGTTCTAAATGTCAAGATGAACTGAGTGAGTGAGTAAGAGAGAAAGAGAGAGAGAGAGAGAGAAAGAAAGAGAGAGAGAGGGAGATAGTTTATATATGTGCATATACGTAATTTGATCTCGTGCATATATCAGCCCCAGGTTTTTGACTTGGAGATTATTCATTTAAGATATACCCCGTAAATAGGCCAACCGTGAAGTTTCAGAAACATGTAACAACGAATGAAAAAGTACGCTGAGTTTTGTTTGACGTGTGAGGGTTGGTGATCATTACAACATGTCCAACCTTGTTGGCATATTTAATGTTGTTACTATTGTCTACAGACAAACAACTTATAGTTTATACGTTGGTCTCTAGGTAAACATTGATCGTGTTTATACTAGAATCTATAATCATACATCTAGAAGGTGACCCACATTTGAAACGGATGTTACCCCTCCACAGGGGATTCACTCGCCGTACATTAGATATTGCTGACAGAGTCAGTCAGTCGGTTATGTGCCATACGTGATACACGCTTGGGCAGAATATTTTCCCGCAACGTTGCCATTACTTTCTGTGGTAGACTGGTTGCCAGCCAAGGATATAGAACCCAATCTGTCTTGTTATTTAACCCATAACTGGAGGGAAGAGATGGATTAATACCTTTCCCAATGATATTTGCGCGTAAGTGAAAACAATGGTGGTCTAATGTGACCAAATGTCTATCAAAGCGACAATGCCAACCATTATTTAATAATTGGTGTATTTGTTTATGAAAAAAAAATGTGCTTATCAAGAAAAATTTTAATGGGACAATTGAACTTTTATGACTGAAAAATAATTGAACGGCATTTAAAAGACTTCTTTTTTTATATGCTGTTCCCATTCAGGGCGTTGGCGATCTTGCCTCTCCACAATTTCTTGTGCATTACAGTACAATCTACAATTTTGTCTTTATCGAGAATAGCTTTAACCCAAATGTTTACTAATCTATAAGACTTAGTGTTGTTTCGAAACACCTAAAAGCCGAATATAAAATTGACGACTAACAAAAGTTTTAAATTTATTGAACCTTACAACGTACGTTATCATTACTAACAGATAGCAAGAAAGGAAAACAAATATTTTCGAATATATCTAACAGGATTGAAACAAATAATTAATAATATTTTTTTATTGGATGCTGCACTGATGAGCTGTGATACATCGAAACAGGCTTGTATGCAGAAGATTATATATATATATATATATATATATATATATATAGATAGATAGATAGATAGAGAGAGAGAGAGAGAGAGAGAGAGAGAGAGAGAGAGAAAGAAAGATACACACAAAAAGGATAGAGAGTAATCATTCAAAACATGTATTGCCAAGAAACGTCGGAACTACTGCTGTCATATATGGTCAGGCGCTCCCTCTGTTCATCTCAGTGTTCTTGACAGGCTCCAAAGGAGAATCAGTAATGTGACAGGTACCAACTTGGCGGTTTGACTCCAGCTACTTTCCCAACGACGGGATGTGGCTTCCCTCTGTCTGTTCTATAAATATTTTCATGGCTTTTGCTCCAACGAATTTAAGTCACTGGTGCCCCTGCCACAGGAGTTTACTCGTGCAACCAGACTGTCAAAGCCCCCCCCCCATTCACAGTTAGATCAACTAAATGCAGATGACAATTCTACTCCTACAGCTTCTTTTCTCGCGCTTCCCGCCTGTGGAACTCCCTTCCATATACTTGCTTTCCTGACAGTTACAACCCCCAGGAAATTAAATGCAATGTCAATACCCATCTCTTATCCACTTGACTCCAGTTCTTTCTACATCATCCTGTATATCTTTTCTTTTCTCTTTATTTTTGCAACTGTCATCACACCTGTATTCCCATCCTTCTCTTGCTCCTTTTTCTGGCACCCTCTGTAACTGGTTTGTCTTTCTCTTTACTCTCTTCCTATCAAATTTTTGACTCTTATGTAGACCCTGCGCATCAGAGGCATTACCGCCTTACCTTGGGTGAAACGATTAAAAAAGAAGTAGATTCGCCTTTCACCCGGTTCCCGCTCTTCTACGTTTTTTTTTTTAACAAGAATAGAAGTTTGTTCCTTATTTACTTAGTTTTCCGGTCTCTTCAAAATTCTTCATATTCTCTTTCAGTAGCATCTTGCATCTTAGTGACATTATCACCTTGCTTAGAGTGAATTGATTAAAAAATCGACTTTCAAGACGTGGGCGATCATGACTCTCCAAAACCTCCCGTTCGTTCTAATCACTGACAACATTTATTCTTTTGCCAAGCCTCCCGATCCCCATTATGCCATCCATTCACGCAAGCAAATCAGATAAGTGGTCTGATACCTCCCTTTGTAGCACTTGTTTTTAATCCGTGTCACCCCATGCAAGGCAGTAAAGCCACTAACACATAAGGCATTACTTGGTGTGGAAGAATTCGGGGAAAAACATTAATAATGAGAGGAAGAGGAAAGAGTAATCACGAAGACAGTAGATAACGTTTGATATTGTATTTAAATTGTTGTAGATTAAAGTTGGTTGGAAAGCATAGAGCCGGAGGAGAGTTCCACAAGCGAGGAGTACGAGTAAAACTGTTAGCATTGAAGTTACGGATGCGTCTAACCAGCTCAACTGTAAATTGATGAGATATCGATGCTAGTCTAGTACAGTGCTTAAATTATAAAAGTCTAAATACCATAACGAAAAGCTCATTTGCCTTCATTATATCCCGGTGAGTGTCAGATTCTCCAAACCTTTCTTACTTGTTATGTATCCAGGAAAGTTCAGCTCTCTCTTTATGATTCATTTCTTGTTTCTATTTTCCTAAAGACTTCTTAGTTGCCTGCACACTTCGTAGGTAGTATTCTCAGTATCCTTCTGTAGTACCACATTTCTATTACCTCCAGTTCATAAGTCAGGAAATTGTCCAGCGTTCATTGCCATACAAAAATATCATGTGGCAGTTCAGTACTTTTTTCTTTGTTTCAGACGATATTTCTTTTTCATTACTTTGCTTAGCTTTTGGAAGGCACTTTTGCTATTACAATGCGTCTTCGGATTTCGGTGTCCTGTTTTCCAAATCCTGTCAAAATAGTTCCCAGATATTTTAACTTCTGTACGCCTTTGATGTTGATCGCTCTTTTCTCGGATGTTTGCGCTTTCACGACCAAAAAGCAAATGACAAAAAGTCGTTCGTGCGCCGCCGCTCCGCGTAGATGTTCCGGTTGAAAACTAAAAATTAATTAAATATTAAATTTCCAGTTCGCGAGCCTACGAGAATTTTATTTATCAGCCAATGGGAAGCCCAGAACCAAATACTAGTGTGAAATCCCAAATGAGCTGCTGTGATCCAAAAAGAAGATATAAAAAGCGGATACAGAAAGCATCGCCAGGCAGACCGACTCGAGGAGATGAGAGTAATCAATATCCCCTTGACCTAAGTCAAGCGGCTTACTACGCTCGCCTCCCTTACCTCTTTTCTTCTTCCCTGCCTCAAAAACTAGTTACTGACCTAAGGAGCGAATACATCAAAAACATTCCTAACTCACACGCTCCCAAATTTCTATGCATTAATTATCTTTCAGCATTTTTTTGCTATGAACATTTTAACCTCCGTTGAACCTATACTTCATGCATTACTTCAATTGTAAGAACATTAATTGATATGTGTATATATAAAATGTTATTTTTCTACTCAAATTGCCTTTCTTGGTTTATAACCTTTCTTTATGACTTATAGTGGGCTATCTACAACAAGGCCAAATTCCGTTAACTTGCAACAGTATACAACTACCCTTCACTAGAACGGACTCTCCACTACTAACAGAAAAGAATAGATAAGCAACCCACTATATTTATTTTCAGTTTTAAAAGTGTTCTTTTCATAGACATAGATCTGTTAGACTAAAGGTCGAATTTTATATAAAATAGAAAATGCTTATCCGAATCGTCTTTAATTTATAAATTACAAAAGAAATTTACATATAAGGATCTATTTTTACAAAAAGCAGTTGCCTTGAAGTAAAACTGAGGAAACAGGGAAGCTGAGAGTCTACGACAATATCAATTTAGACATAAATTCTCTGATTAAAGATCAAGGTCATAAAACACAAGTGAACTTCAAGAGATCAATGATGCTTTGATTGTACTTGGAAGCTATTAACAGGAAAGTTTCTGTTCTAACAGTGCTTCATATTACAGCATTGATCAGAAAGACAGAAAACGTATTATATATTGAATTGCATTATTTAAAGAGGAAGTTTTTTTTGTTTTTTTTTTTAAAAAGGGAGACAACGAGACAAGCAGAAGGAGGTGGAGATAAAAAGTGAAAGAGAAATGAAGTAGGTAATCTATATAAAGAAATAAAAAGAATGGGGTAAAAACAAAAGAAAAGAATGGGGTAAAACAGACTAAAAAACGACGTAGGTGGATGAGTATAGAAAGACTCTAGAAAATGGCGACATATCCAAAAGTTTCACTAATTCTTTTATTGCAAAGGTGAAGCAGTTAACAACTTTCGTATATTCTTCCCAGTAGACACAGTGTAACAATCTACACTTATTTTTGTTTCTTTTGTCTTATTTTTGCACCGACTGAGAACTGATTTTTTTCTTTTTTTTTCTTGTCTTCTAATAATCAGCAAAGAATTTAGAGGTAAAACTGCCGAATGAAATGTTTGCATTGTTTGGAGTCATGATATTGTTTCCTACAATTTAGGGATATTTAACCAGAGGGTTAGCAAGAAATGAATGTGATATTTTTTCTTTCAAACCTTTCTGTTGTGTCTACTCCGGTTGAGTATTATCGTTTCTTCATTAGTGATTGTACGAAATGACTCTTTCGATTTAGTCTTCATGATGGGTATTTGCAAGATACTAATTTGAAATTTATTTCCGCTCTTTCTCTCTCCCTCATTGTTGAAGAGCAGCGTTTTTTTATGAAGCAGTAGACAATGATTTATAAGAAGCGACCTGGCCAAATACCTGTTGTTTTTACTAATCTTCGATTAGACGGAAACCATTCGTCTTCGAGCGGTCTAAGACGCACCAGATCAATTGGTGGCTTCTCCATGTTGATATGGGTTGCTGTTATATATATATATATATATATATATATATATATATATTATATTATTATTATTATTATTAATGGTATAAACTAATGGATATATAATCCACCGTGTGTTCATTTTTATAAAGTGCTTAATACAGATGATTTATAGAGTTATAGCTATTATTAGTGTTATAATAGAGATACAGTTATTGTTAGTGTTATAATAGTGATACAGTTATTGCTAGTGCTATTATAGAGATATAGTTATTATTAATGGTATAATAGAGCTACAGTTATTATTAGTGTTATAATAGAGGTATAGTTATTATTAGTGTTATAATAGAGATATAGTTATTATTAGTGTTATTATAGAGATATATTTATTGTTAGTGTTCTATTCTACCGGCTTGATTATTTACGATAAATGTTTGTTACGAAAATGTGTCATTCGGCAGGATTTGAACCTTCGACTTCTATCCACATAGGGGAAGCTATCAATTGATCTGGCGCATGTTAGACCCGTCGACCACAAATAACCAACAGTCTAAACGAAGTCAAATCAAGCCTATATAACACGATTTTCGATTCATCGTAATAACCATATCTACTCTGAAATGAATTGTTATGTCAACAAATGTAAACATGTTACGGAAATTAACGATGATTAACGAAATTGGTAATAAGCAACCGGCAATTTGAAATTATTTGTTTGAACGTTATTTCTGATCGATACTCGTATTTAAGTAGATATTCTGTTTATAATCAAACAGTATTATATATTTATTTCTACCGACTTGATTATTTACGATAAATCTTTGTTACGAAAATGTGTGCCATTCGGCAGGATTCGAACCTGCGACCCCTATTCACATAGGGGAAGCTACCAATTGATATGGCGCGTCTTAGACCCCTCTATCACGAATGACCAACAGTCTAAATGAAGTCAAATCAAGCCATTATAACACGATTTCCTACCGAATGACACATTTCCGAAACAAAAATTTATCGTAATTAATTAGGCCAATAGAAATAAATATATAATACTGTTTAATTATAAACAGAATATCTACTTAAATACGAGTATCGATCAAAAATAATGTTCAAACAAGTACTATCATATATATATATATATATATGCAGGGTGTAGAATTCATAAACAAAAATTAAAATTATACTCTACTTGGGTTTATCGAAAAGCATTGGTAAACAAATAAAGCTTGATTTAAAAACATCAGACCCCCCCCACGTGACGTCATTGGTTACACGCAGCACATCTCGACGATGCTCGATTTCTGTTTTCTGCAATACACTTGTTTTCATAAACTACTTGTAACAAAAATTGATACTAACATGACTTGGTGTTTTATTTTCTCTAGTTCCGCTCAACCTGATTTCGTCTCCATGAATCAGGACACATATTGCGTTTTCTCTTGCGATTCTGTCGTTTTCATAAAAATATCAGCGATCAATAATAAACGCTTTTAATATCTACCTAAAAAGACCAACGAGAGTGAATTAAAAAAGAGCAAAGTATATATAAATCCAAATTTTAATAATTTTGCTTTAACATGCAAAGACGTCTATTGATTTAACTTAATTCTAATGGATACAATAAACTGTGAAAGTTGTATTATTATTTGATGAACACATGCACACACATATACACAAAAATCTACACAAATCATAATTTTCTGATGCATGTTCTACCGACAGCGACATATAAGTCTTTTACGGGACCTCAAATACTGAGATTCACTGCCGGCTCTCATATTTAGTTATTATGATGAGGACTTTTGGGATAAGTTCCAGACTGGAAGCGTCTCGCAGTTGGGAGACATGAGTAATATTACGCCCTACATTACGTCCTACATTAAATACGCCTTGTCTCTTTGGGGTTTAATTTTCTCACTGTGTCTTTTGTGGAGAGACAAATTTTTCGCAAACGCTTGTCGAACACAAAGACTGACACAATTCTTTTTTGTAACCTTCTGTAATTCCAGATCGGCTCTTGGCATTTTCTTGATTTCGGATCTTCTTGGCCTCCGTACGTTTCCTTGAATTTATTTACTCGTCACTTTTTGCCAGTGGTTTTATTCTCTGTAGTTGCTGTTGATTGAGTGTTTTAACTGGAAGGTCTTTTTCGCGCCGAATATGTCGTTTCTAATTGACCCATAGTTATTGGCTATTTTCCGTTACTTTAAATGTTTTTTAACGAAAACCAGGGAAATAAATAAATCAATAAATAAATAACAAAAGTTTACAAATAGATACAGAACAATAAAAAACAAATTTACGAAGACAATGAAACAAAAACCCTACCAAAGCTGTTTTAACAAAAAAATCTTTTTGACGTAAAAAGGTTACACATTAAAAGATTTTCTCGAAAACAAATTTAACAATGAAAAAAAAAAGCCAATAAAATGACAAGCGAGAAAAAACCTTTGAAGTGAAAAGATAAAAGGAATAAAATTTAATAAAAAAACGCACTTAACTAAAAAAGTTTTACTTTTTAATTAAAACCAGCAGAACAAACAAATTATGAAATAAATACTACAAAAAAAAAAAAGAAAAAAAAGAAAGAAACAAGTAAAAAAGAACAAAAGGACAGGCGAAAAAAGAAAACGTTTGATGTGATATTCATCTGCCTCCACAGTGAAGCTGGATGCGGTACAAGGCCAAATTTTACGTGGGAGATCCAAGCCCTTAAGCTCGAGCAAATATTTCCTTTTGGTTAGCTGATATTAACTACCTCTCCACTGGGGCGGACGCCCGAAGCGAATGAAGCACAAAGCCAAGTAAATTGTGAAATTTGAGCCAGCTAAAATATCCTGTAGAGACGTTTTAAGGCAGGTTCAGGCTCTTGTCTGTTCACCCCTGACGAGACGCCACCCTTCAGCGGAAACTTGTCTAGATTCCTCTTAGCTCATAGGTAGAGAGTTGATCAAGACATTTCTTTGATTAGTTGATACAAACTACCGCCCCACTTTGGCAGATGCGACACAAAGCCAATTAAGGTAGGAATCCGTACCCTTAAAATATCCCGTAGACCCTGCTGGATCGGGCTCTTGTCCGTCTACCCTAAGAATACTCTAGCCTTTGGTGGAGCCTCATATGGGTTCTTCTCTGCCCAAAGACAGAGAATCAGACTATGAGAGAGCTTTCTTTAGCTGATATCAACCACTTCTCCAGTAGGGTGGATGCCGGATGTTGATGCGACACAAGGCCAATTAAAGTGGGTATCCGTGCTCCTAAGCTCAGCAAAAATATCCCGTAGACCCTGCTTAAGTCAGGATCGGGCTCTTGTCTGTTCATGCCAGACGAGAATCCACCCCTCGGCAGAGCCTCGTTTAGTTTCCTCTCCGCCCAGAGGCAGAGAGTTGATCAAGAGAAAGTTTTGGTTAGCTCTGAATACAAGGACAGTTCTCTTGAATAATAGTATTCAGAACAGATCCAGTAATGGGGGAAATAGATCATACCACAGTAAAAACATGGACAGTTATTTACTGTGGCTAATCTAGCAATGAAAGCACTTTCTAAATGAATTTGGAGATAATTAATTTTGTAACTATTTGTATATTTATTATACAATTCTTAGAAAAAAAGCTTTTAATGTTTTCATTGATATGAAAGTAGATAAAATAAAATATTTTTGTTTTCTGTTTTAAATAGTTATGACGCCATTACGAAAACTTATCAGGTAATGGGAATGAACGTAACAAGGTCAATTTATACGATCAAAACTTAAACATTAGAACAGATTACACCAGAGTCAAGAACGCAAATCAGGTTTTACATAAATATCGTTAGAGTGGGTTTAGTCTAAATCAATCCAAAATCTAAGCTTTCGTCATAATTGCCTACAAATTAGTCTCTGAAAACCAAGTCAATAATTGCTGTCCTTTCTTTTCTTCATGTGATGATCATAACAAACCAATTAGATGCGAGTTGTTGATTTTTTTTCTTTTTCTTTTTTATTAAAATAACAAATTTTATTTTATCGATGCGAATCTCTTTATTTCTATCGAAATATATGCAGTTGTTGTTTTGGACGAATGATTTTGGTTAATCATAGTCGCGATTTTGTTATTGTTTAATTGGTTTTATGACTTCTATAAATTAATTTCGTCGCATGAAAATTTTGGTGTTTGAAATAATGTTTATTAGTTTCAGGTTATGGAATATTATTTAGTCTTTTGAATAGTGTTCCATTTGTAGTTAGCGTAATAGGATTCAGTCAGTTAAGTGCCATACGTGATACACGCTTCGGCGATCATGTCTCGAAAGAGACATGACTGACTGGGCAGAAGATTTTCCCACTGTAGGTTGCCATTGCTTTCTGCAGTAGACTGGTTGCCGACCAAGACTATAGAACCCAATCTTTCCTGTTATTTGACTCATAGCAAGAGGAGAAAGAAATGTATTATATTATTATGTATTAATTAGTGGGGGATCAATTTATTACTTCATAAGAATAGAAAACTGATCCCCCACTTGATGCCCATTAGAAGCCTTAATCATGTCTCCAACTATTTTATTCAGTCAGACATTTGAGTGCCATACATGATACACGCTTTGAGCGATCATGTCTCGAAAGAGACATGACTGACTGGGCAGAAGATTATCCCGCAGTAGGTTGCCATTGCTTTCTGCGGTAGACTGGTTGCCGACCAAGGCTATAGAACCCAATCTGTCCTATTATTTAACCCATAACTGGAATGAATAGACGGATTAATACCTTTCCCAAGGTTATTTGCGCGTAAGTGAATACAATAAATACCACTTCAACTGCAGCTGTAGTACATGTGATACCCCTCCGGCTCCAATGAATCACGGGACATCTGGATCTGTATCTTTATGAGTTCATAACAATAAAAAACCGATCCTTCACTTTATGCCCAGAAAATGCCTTAATCATGTTTCCAACTATTCAGTCAGTCAGTTAAGTGCCATGAGTGATACATGCTATGGGCGATTATGTCTCGAAAGAGACATGATTGACTGGGCAGAAGATTATCCCGTAGTAGGGTGCCATTAATTTCTGTGGTAGACTGGTTGCTAGCCAAGGCTATAGAACCCAATCTGTCCTGTTATTTGACTCATAGCTAGAGGAGAAAGAAATGTTTTATATTATCATGTAGTAATTAGTGGGGGGTGAGTTTATTACTACAAAAAAATAGAAAACTGATCCCTCATTTTATTTTATTCACTCAGTCACTTAAGTGACATACGTGATACACGACTGAACGATCATGTCTCAAAAGAGACATAACTGAATGAGCGGAAGATTCTCACGCAGTAGGTTGATATTACTTTTTGCGGTAGACTGGTTGCTAACCAGGGCTATAGAACCCAATCTATCCTGTTATTTAATCCATAACTGGAGGTTATGGTAGGTTGTGGAAAACAGAATGAGGATTTTTAATTATTTCATCCCTGGAAGCTTCAAATTTCCCCCAGATGAAAAGTTCCCCCAGGATTACAGCCTCGAGTAGTTTGAAAAAAAAATAATGAAATAACAGACTAATAGGACGGTAATTTGAGTGGTCAGATGGCTTCTCGGAGTTTTTAAAACAGGATCTACAGAGGAGGTCTTTCAACAAGCTGGAAAGCAATAAGCCGCGAGGCAAGCATTTGTTGTAAAATTTAGAGAGAACAGATACCAGCTCAGCATCACATTACTTTAGGAAGATGACAGAGATCTCTTTATAGCCGCTTGTCTTGTGGGGATCTAAATTAGAAATGATATCAGAAACCAATGTTGGAGTTATGCACATATCACTCAGCAGAGCATCCGTTCTAGGGGAAAAATCTGGCAGAGTTACTCTAGATGTGTCGAGAGTGGAGTTGAAAGAGAACTTACGAGCAAAGCACTTTAACGTGTCTACAGTAGATTCCAATTTACTATTGTTTAGCACACTCTTACAGAGTTCATATTGCAATTTTTTATGTTAATCTGGTAAAAAAATAGTGTTACTGGACATTAGGTTTATAAGTTCCAAAAATTCAATTGTGCTTGTTCTTAAGGACACATGGCCCAGTGGATATAGACATTGGTTAGCTCTTGTCACTTGACCCAAAACATTGTGAAATCAATGCCAAGTGGTGAACAAGTAACTTACATGGTTAGAGGGAGATAACTCATGACAACCAGAAGAAGCTCTAGGCAAGGAATGGAGATGATATACCCCGATGATTGCAATAAAGGGTTTGGTTCGAAATTCCTTGCACCTGAAGAAGGCTGGAGAGTACAACGGATGAAACATCGTACAAATGGCAACAAAGATGAGAACAATAGTCCTAATAATGTAAATACTGTAAAAATTGTCTAGCACGACACAGTGAACCAATTTTCTTAGCAGCAGACTTAGCAACTGATTCAATATAATGTTATCCAGAGAGTCTATGGAATGCTATGGTTATTACTGCTGGGTTGATTCTTTCGCCTAAACATCCAAAACTTGTTAAATAGCTTTCGCCGCTGAAATAAATAGGCAAAGAGAAAAGGAATGATACAGAGGCACTAGAGGGACAGTTTGGACACTGATTTTATTTTCAGTTCCAACGACCTCTTGTTGGGGAAATTCCTTCCCGAACAGTTTGGCACGTCTTTATCATCCAAAGTCCAACAGAGAAAGAGATAGAGTTTATTTTTGGTACCAGGACGCCTCTCTTTTTGCGCATGCGTCAATTGTCTTTCCTGTCAGAGGACTCCTGGGAGATTTTCATGTTTATTTTATTTCGTACTTTTATTTTATTTTGTATTTTTATTTTATTTCGTAGTTTTTATTTTATTTTGTATTTTTATTTTATTTAGTGTTTTTTTTTTTTTATTTCGTATTTTTATTTAATCCCTACAAGTCAATCTCCAGGGTGATTAGCATAAGTTATGCAATCAGAAATGGGTTTCTGATTGATGGAGAAAAGTTTCGTTTTGGAGACATTAAAATCGACCATCTATTTCTTACCCAGTTAACAGCAGATTGCAGATCAATTTTTAGATCAGTCGCCAATTTGACCTTAATGAACTTAGATTTACTCAAACAGTATAGATAATTCGAATGTCATATTATAAAGACTCCGTTCAGAAATTATGCAAACGCTGCGAAAATAATTAATTACTTTTTAACAAAGATGTTCGTGCACAGAAGATTCTAAATAAATACGAATATATTTCTAAAGTGTTTGTTTCCATGGTTAATAGTCAAATTGATTGTGTTTCGTAATTAAAGCTAATTTTCTCGGCTGTCATAGCTATAAAGTCAAGTGTTATTTCATGCACACGTCTAAAGATTGTAGCGTTGTGTCACTGAACGTCTGCACGCACGCCCACACGCACGCCCACACGCACGCCCACATACATAAATGCACACAGGGTGCGATGGGTAAATTGTTGCCATTTTGCGTTTTTAATTTTGCGCATGCGCGTTTTTTTAATGTTTTAGTTTGTCGACTGGTCAGTACAGTTGGGTCAGTTGGGTACCGTTGCGAGAAAAAAAAACACCATAACACAATTCACTCTGCCTGAAATTTGGAAACGGGGTGTTGAACTATTTGTCTTTCGCGCCGGAAACTTCAATTTGAACATTTCGGAGTTTTTGGTTGTCAATCTGAGAACAGTGAAGAGGATTAAAAAACGGTTGGATGATATATTTAGTCAACATTATGGCGTTTGGAGCGGTCACCAGTTATGGCGACGTTATCATCAAGTGCGTTAAGAGGGTGACTGCTGGAAGATCCTATGTTTTGCAACAGGACCCAGTAACATGCCATACAAGCAGTGGGGCACTGTCATGACTGTCAGACAATTTCTGTGACCACATCAACCCTTACATCTGGCCATGTAACTCCTCAAGCTGTAACCTCCTTGATTATTATGTCGGGGGCAGGGAGCAGTTGTGCAAGAGACAAACAAAACTCCTTGTAACGCCAAAGATGAACTGAAGGCAAGTAAAATACCATCATTCATCATCTTAAAAAAGAAGACCATCCAGTAGAGTTGCAGGAAATTCCGAAGTTGTCTGAAGGCCGTGGTTAAAACCAATGACGATTTTATTGAATAAATTTACTGTTTAGTATTTCAAAGTATTTTTGTGTCACTTTGGTAAATATATTTATTAAAATGAAATGTCCGTGTTATTTTCATTTCTGCATAATTTAAACGGCAATTCATGTATCGCATCCTATATATATATATATATATATATATATATATATATATATAATTGTAGGGTCAAAGATAACTACCCGGTTGGAGGTATATGCAAATCTGAAAAAGTTATATAACAAGCATTAATTTTCTATAAAGAATACAAAAATAATAAAAAAGTATATATAGGTATTTTCGACAGATCCTGAAGCAGAAGTTATAAAATCATAAGCACTTTTTCTCTGAACCTCATCTAAAATACCAAACCGCTATTTCTAAATATTTCTGGTATTTAAAACACATAAACCTCTGTCCACAGACTGAATACAAGATTATGAGTAAATCTCAAATAGGATGCGGTTTCCGAGTTTCTCTTTTCCAAACTTCTCTCTCTTTTTTTTCAATTGGAGTAGATAGACTAAACTATCGCCCGGTTTACACTCCACACACGTTTATTGAACAGGCGAAGAGGCTCATCCCTTGTTCCCTGTTTAGGATGCGGTTTCCAGGTTTCTCTTTTCCAGTCTCTTCAATCTTATGTAGTCCCCTGCACATCAGTGGCGTTACCGCCTTGCTCGGGTGATATGATTAAAAAAAAAAAGCTTAAAAAACAAACAGAATCTCTCAGCAGGTTCAAGTGAGAATATATTTTTGATGCACGCGATGTATCCTATGAGGTCATACATTTCCTGGAAGATTCACGATCAAACACTGTAATATGATATTCTTCATTAAAACAAATTACCGTAAAATAATGTCTGTATATCGTTTTTTTTCTCTCTTTTACATGTTTAAAGAAAGTTTTACCCGAAGATGTGTTTACCTGGAAAAATTCCATCATTATTATCTGATCGCCTGCCAGCACATTTCTGATCTTCTGGTAATAAATTTGCAGGGAATTAAGTATATTTAATTTGATTCAAAATTATTAAAAAATAATTTTATTAACTTTGAAGTACACTTCAAAGACTGTGGTCGGCTTTATATATTTTCTTAGTTAATTTTGCATTTAAATCTTCGTTGTTCTCAATTTAGCTAAAGGAGATGGGCACCTTTTATAATTTTTGAAAAGAGAAACTATAATGACAGATGCTTCTCCATGTTTGTGCCAATCCCTCTCGAATGAAGTCGTGAACAAATTGCATGAAAATGTGGAAAAGATTATAATAAAAAAGCTGACAGTTTCACGAACCTTAGGTTTAGACTGGTAATTTCTTTTGTTACAAAATCTGGGGCAAGAATTGGCTTGTCAACTTCATTTCATCTAAGACCAAGCTGTTGTCTGTCAACCATTACAGGCAACCTCTTCTGCCTCCCATAAGCATGGACCAGATGATTCTCCCGGAGAGTAATACACTACGCCTCCTCGGACTTACCCTGTCCTCAGACCTCAAATGGAACCACTATATTGAATCCATAGCAAAATCTACTGCTAAGAAGGTTGGGTCACTATGTCGATCCAAGAGGTTTTTTCCACCTGAATCCATCCTGCATATATACAAGTCAACCATCCGTCCGTGCATGGAGTACTGCTGCCATTTATGGTCAGGTGCCCCTGCCGTTCTCCTCAGTGTTCTTGACAGGCTCCAAAGGAGAGTCTGTAATGTGATAGGTACTGATCTGGCGGCTCGATTGCAGCCACTTCCCCATCGTCGAAATGTGGCCTCCCTTTGTATGTTCTATAAATACTTTCATGGCTTCTGCTCAGACGAACTTAAGTCACTGATGCCTCCTCAACAGGTGTTTACTCGTGCAACCAGACTGGCAACTGGGTCCCACCCATTCACAGTCAGGTTAGCCAAATGTAGACGACAATTCTACTCCTGCAGCTTATTCTCTCGCACTTCCCGCCTGTGGAACTCGCTCCCGTATTCTTGCTTTCCTGACAGCTACAACCTCCAGAAATTTATATGCAAAGTCAATACTCATCTACCAACCACTGGACTCTAGCTCTCTCCCCACCCCTGTATAACCTTCCCTTTCTCTCCACCTATGTATCTGTCATCGCACCTGCATTCTCAGCTTTCTGCTGTTCCTTTCTAACTAGCTTGTACTCCTCACTCTTTTCTATTTAATCTTTTTACATTTATGTAGCCCCCTGCACATCAGTGGCGTTTCCGCCTTGCTCGGGGTGAAATGATTAAAAAAAAATAATGTATTGCAGGTAACTTTATTTTTATTATAGAAAGATATGGCTTGGTTTTTTTATTTTGAAAAATGTACTGCTGATGATATTTTTTTAGAAAAATGTATTGTTGGTAATATTTTTTGTTCGAAAAATGGTTTAATGGTAATTATTTTTTACAAAAATGTATTACTGAAAATTTATTTTTGTTACAAAAATTTATAGCTGGTATTTTTGCATTTGTTTCAAAATTGTATGAGTTGCAATTTTTTGTTACAGTATATTACAATTTGTTGTTACAGTATGTTACAATTTGTTGTTTGTAATAGACTTTTTTTAAAAATCTATTGCTGCTAATTTTTTTCGTTACAAAAATGTATTGCTGATAATTCTTTTTGTTATTGTTGTGTTGAGGAAGTTAGTAGAAAAGGAAGACACGAACACGGGAATTGTAACAACAAGATATATTGAAAAACAAGAATACAGAAAGAGTAAGTCTGAGTGGAAACCTCCTCTCAGCTGTGACAAATAGTCTATATATGTCTACTCCCTAGCGTCTGTCCATACAGAGCCTAGCCGGTATTTGTCATGAACGGAACAGTCCATTATAGAGGGGTTCTACTCCAACACCCCACTCCCAAGCTTTTTATCCATAAAAAGCTGTTAATATTTTTTCCACTTAGGATTGATAGTTAATGGGTCGGTGTATTTCCTTTTCTGGACTGACCGTCATAGTTCAGGTGTTGGCTGGGGGGGATCGAGATCGAATGTCACGAAAATGGTGTCAATTGGTTTTTCCTCAACTGGTGGTGTGTCGAGTGTATCATCTGCTCGACATTTTCTTAATTGGTTTTGGTGTCGTTTATGGGTGTATCTGGGTTCTTGTACAATGTACACCATATCACCAACTCCTATTGTAAAGTTTCTTTTAATTGTAACAGCAGTTGGAGGGATGGTTGGGAAAAGTTGTATGAGTTTCACAGTTTCAAACACAGCAGACAAGAAACCCAGATTATGAAATAACTTTATGTTGTGTTGAGGAAGTTAGTAGCAAAGGAAGACATGAACACAGGAATTGTAACAACAAGATATATTGAAAAACAAGAATACAGAAAGTGTAAGTCTGAGTGGAAACCTCCTCTCAGCTGTGACAAATAGTCTATATATGTCTTCTCCCTGGTGTCTGTCCTGCGTCTGCGCATACAGAGCCTAACCGGTATTTGTAATGAACGGAACAGTCCATTATAGAGGGGTTCTACTCCAACAGTTATAAAGATGAGTTTCTTGTAATACTACTTTTGTTAAAAATGTTTTTCTGGTAATATATTCTTTTTCGTTACATAAATACGTTGCTTGTAATATTTATTACTATGAAAGTGCATTATTGGTATTTTTACAATATTTTTTGTCCCCAGTTTGTGGGTGAACTATTTACCCATATCTGCGACTTTAACAGACACTACCACCCTGGGTCAGGATGAACCTAGAAATAACAACAATTAAGAAGTCGTTCCACGGTCCTCCAACTTCCTGATCTAAGTCCTTGCTGCCGGATGTAGTTTATCGTCATACCCAGAACGAGAAAAAGGCTGCCGACTGGAGAATAAGTCTTCTCTCGCGTAACCGCGTAAACTATTTTGATTTCTATCCAGGCGGGATGTGAAAATTGAGGAACCCAGTCTCTTTTTTGGTTTGATTTTTTTTTTTATAAGCGTTTCACCCCGAGCCAGGCATGTCACTGCCACTACTGTGCAGGGGGCTACGTAGAGTGGAGAAAGGCTGATTAAATATAGGAAATGACAGAGGGTGGGTGATAGGCGGGTAAGGATACCGAGAATGAGGGTTGGGTAGATGAGAGTGTTGTGAGAATAGTTGGGAGTTAGTGTGATAGGAGGTGTCTATTGACCCTACATTTAAACACCTGGAGATTGTAACTGTCGGGAAAGCAGACTTGTGGAAGGGAGTTCCACAGGCGGGAAGCGCGAGAAAAGAAGCTGTTGGAGTAGAATTTACGGTTACATCTTATTTGTTTAACTGTAAAAGGGTGGGACCTAGTTGCTAATCTAGTATCTCGTGTAAATTCGTGCTTAGGCGGCACCAGTGATCTAAGCTCATCGGAGCAGAAGCCATGAAAGTACTTGTAGAAGAGGCACAGGGAAGCCACATCACGCCTGTGTGAGAGCGGCTGCAGCCGGTCTGCCAAGTCAGTATCAACCACGTTACAGATCCTCCTTTGTATTTTGTCAAGAAGCCCAAGGAGAGCAGCAGGGGCACCCGACCAGATATGGCAGCAATATTCGATACACGGGCGGATGGCAGATTTGTATATGTGCAGAATAGATTCAGGTGGGAAAAATTTCCGGGCCCTGCACAGGGAGCCGACTTTCATAGCAGCAGATTTGGCAATGGATTCAATATAGTCATTCCATTTGAGGTCCGCCGAGAGTGTAAGGCCAAGGAGGCGTAGTATTTTACTCTCTGGGAGGCTAGAGTCTTGATATCATATAGCTTAGTAGGAGGAGTCAGGTACTTCCTGGAGAGGTGATGTTCTAAGCGTAGCATAGATGTGGCACAAGGCCGAAAGTATGGCACACCTAGTTAGGCTCGAACTCATTACTTAATTGTAATGATTTTAGCGAGACAAGCTTGTTAACCATTACCCCACCTCGGGGTGTCCAGGTACTTCATGAAGAGACACAATGGGCCATGCATTTTCTTGGGGATGATCCAAGATAGCATATATAAGTTCACTCATGCAAATCTGGAAAATCAATATAGTAGGGAGATGCTTAGACATCACAGCAGACCCCATATCTGGAGAAGGAAAGTCAAACATCTTTCTCTCTAAAATGATGTTCAGTGAAGAAAATTATGCTGGACTGATCTGACTGGATCATGTGCTGAGAACGAAAATAAATGTGTAGCTAGCATTGCTGCCGATGTCAAATTCCGAACAATCTTCTCAAAGACGAAGAAGAGACTTGAAACAACAAACATGTCGTTCTACAGAAGGATGTTGAAGACACCATAAACCGAATGTGTGATCAACGATGAAGAGACAATGGCAACAAAAAGAACATTAATATTTTTTTTAATCGTATCACCCCGAGCAAGGCGGTAACGCCACTGATGTGCAGGGGGCTACGTAATAGTGAAAAGATTGGAAAAGAGAAAGCCGGAAACCACATCCTAAACAGGGAACAAGGGATGAGCCTCTTAACCTGTTCAATAGACGTGGGTGAATTTTGAACTCGGCGATAGTTTAGTCTATCTACTTCAAGACATTTGAAATTTGTAGGGCACATAATGAAGAAAGAGGGCTTGGAAAAACTGATACTTACAGGACAGATTAAAGGCAAGAAGGACAGACTATAACATACTTATTGGGCTTGAGTAAATTAATTGCAGGACAAGGTTTAGGTGAAATAGCAAAAACAAAAGACAAAATTTATTAAAAGCTACAAAGGACCGGAAGTTGTGGATAGCTATGATTGCCTACGTCCTGAGAGGACAGGGCAAATAAAGAAGAGGTCAAATTAGAAGGCAATAAAAAGATTAAAAGATTGGTTCCTTTGGGTCTTTTGTATACGTGTATTCCCTAAATACAAAGCTCGAGAGTCACTCAAAGTAGAGGACTACTGCTAAAATAATAATGATATATGCGGTGTGTGATATGAACTAAAGATGAGGTAGTGGGAAGTGACGTTAACGAGGATAAGAAGGATAGATAACGATTGACCTTTGACTTGAAGAGGTCAAGACTATACACCTCAAAGAAACGCTCCAATGGTAACTTTTAGGAAAAAAAGCTGTCTTAGAAGAACTCTCTTCTTATCTTTGGAGCATGATGGAACTGAGGCGTTTCAGCTCTTTGGAAGTAGTCTAGGACGGTCTGCGAAGCGGCACCTGCCAATCATATTAAAGACCGAATTTGATAAAAGAGCATGTTTTGAATATAGCCATCACAGATAAAGGTGTGTGTCTACATTAAAAACGACATTGTGTCTCACTTTACCGTTCTGATGAGGCAGATTGTAGGA
Source organism: Ascarosepion bandense (assembly GCA_037127315.1). Taxonomy (NCBI): domain Eukaryota; kingdom Metazoa; phylum Mollusca; class Cephalopoda; order Sepiida; family Sepiidae; genus Ascarosepion; species Ascarosepion bandense. Next base: position 28,667 of record JBBBDQ010001068.1, read on the forward strand.
TAGGATTTAGAGGATTTGACACAGCAAGACGTATTGCAAGCAAAAGGGTCAGAGAGGAGAAAACGAGTAACCTACTGTTCTGGATTCCGGGTAAGGAACCGCACAAAATAATGAACAACAAAACAGATATTGAGATAGAAAAGTAGGTTATATTGTACGTAATATACAAACTTGAACGCAGGTTAATAAATCCAGGAATACTATAAGTAAGAAATAAATATACACACGTCTTGAAGTGAAGTCGTTGGAAATAGTATATCCGTGTATATTATTCTAGCTGAGCGGAGCTCAGAGCTATTCTGACATCTGACGAAGTAGTCTCTGGATAACTTCGGTATCTCTCGGTACCTTACGTATCAGTTTCGGTACTCTCCGATAACTCTAACGGATCTTTACGATTCCTCTCAACTCCTGTTCTCTCTATGGCAGGAGTATATGTATACTCAGTCGAGCCCCAATATCATATACAAAGGGGAGATCTCACAACACCTACCTAACGAGCCTGTGTAAATGGCTCCCCAAACATGCGTTCTGTCTTCTTGCAATTAATGTTTAGTCATTTCTTTTAGATTTTCTTCAGTAGGAGATTTTAAATTTTTCGTTCAGTGTCTGTTATCAACACTATGTCATTTATATATTTTATGTTGTTAAGATTGTGGCCACCAATGATCACTGGTAGTAGAACTTCTAATCTTTTTAGAATCGACTTACTGTGTAGGTTAAATGTCCGGCGAGAAGACAAATCCTTGTCTTACACCCCTTTCTGTTTTAGGACATTTACTAAACTCCTTTTCTATCCTTATTTTATGCCAGTATAGGTTGTTGATTATTCCAATATAATTCCTACATATACCACGGTTACCTAGCAGCTCGAATAGTTCTTTATACGTGGAATAGTGTAGATTATTCCAATATGCTTCCTAAATATATCACGGTTCGAACAGTTCTTTATACGTACTTTAGAAAAGCTTTTTGCATAATGTATAAAACACAGGTACATTTGAGTATAAATATCGCATTCCTTGTTCTAGTGTCTTTGACAAACCCACATTGCTCTTGTCATAGTCCTGATCTGATTCTGCTCTGCACTCTATTCATCTGAATTCGGATGATAAGTTTTGTTATATGGCTCATTAGGCTGATTGTCCGATGGAGTTCACATTCGTCTGCACCTGGCTTTTTAGGCAGTGCTATGAAAATACATTCACTTAGGTCTTCCGATATATCACCACTGTTATATATTTCCTTACTATCTGTAGGAGTTCAAAGTAGCTTTAGACATTCAATGTTTTCAGGGAAATAAGGTAGAATTGCGTGAAGCAATGTTGCATTTCCGTTTTTGACGGTCCGAAATTTGAAATGAATATGGATCCACATGCTTTTATCATGTAGTGTATTACACATTACTTTTTATTGCTATTTCGCCTTTTATGTAATTGAAGTGCATCTGGTGACATTGAATAGTATTCTTATTGCATTTTAATTAGGATTTATTATGTATGGTTTTATGATTAATTATCTGTAAAGACATTTTTATTTGTTCATCGATAATGTGGTTATAAAAGCTATTATTACTAAGTATTTAACATTGAATAATTATTTATAGATTATTGCTGTAGAGGAAGAGATTAATTTTGCAAAATTGATATATTTTACTGCTATTTTGTATCCATATGTGCATTCGATTTGATAGCAAAAGAGACCAGAATTAATTTTGGTATGTTTTTGCATTCTGAAGTAATAAAATTTTAATTATCAATGTTAATAAATGCCTCCAGAGACTCTTTTTAACGGACGCTGAATTCATATGCAAAAACAAAGTACAAAAGTACTTTCAAAGCGTTTTTTTTAATTTTGTAGTCTGACCAAGGCCTTTTGTGAGAAAGAATATGTTCTAAATATCTAAACTTATTTATAAATGGAACTTTGAGTGTGCGTGTATATGTCTGTGTGTGTGCGTCCGTTACCTATAGACTCCGAAACAGCTGAACCGATTTTCTTGAAAATTTACACAGTTGTACTATAAGCGTTTGCGAGTGTTCTTAGCTAGGTTTTGTGTCGAGGTACCGCCGATAAATATCGAAAATTGATAATCGAAAAAATCGGGTTATAGAAGGATACACTCATAGACAAAGACAGAAGAAACGATATTCAGAAGTTTCAAGATTGAAGTTCTTACAATAGTGCAGAAAATCGATAATATATATATATATATATATATAAAAGGCAAGATGTTTGTGTGTGTGTCTGTTTATCCTTTATACAAATCCACAATTTTTATCCGATTGTCACCAAACTTCACACAAATATTCTTTAGGCTGAGTCTGAGCTCTAGGACCATGGATTAGTTTTAAAACTTTCATTACACCCGAGCAGCGCCGGGCTATACTGCTAGTATTTAATATATACAGAAGGTTTGTCTGTTGCATTAAAATATGTTCGCTCTTAGCCATATATTAACTCGAGAAAGATGGTCCTAGTGAAGATCCCTTAGCTACACCAGCAGTTTGTGTGCATATATTTCCTAGGTTATCAAAGAATGAAATTGTGTAACACATGTTAGCTGAAAAATGTGTTGAATGTTAGGTTTAATTTTAAGAGACGAGAAAGTGATATGATGACAAAATTTTGTATAATAATGTTGATGGTATCATTAACGAGAACAGAAATTATAAACAAATCTTACTTGTCCGTTAACTACCCCATGGAGTCAACATATTTTATACCCTCAAACGGTACGCCTACACAGTCGAGAAAAAAGAGAAGATAAAGCAGCAAAAAGGGTTGAAAATTCTTGTGCTAAGCGTGTACTTATTATTCTATGTGTCGCGTCTGTTGAAGACGTTGGTGTTAATGTCTCTCCACAATTTGTTTTCCTTTACCCAGTCAGTTAAGTGCCATACGTGAAACACGCTTTGGCGATCATGTCTCGAAAGAGACATGACTGACTGGGCAGAAGATTATCCCGCAGTAGGTTGCCATTGCTTTCTGCGGTAGACTGGTTGCCAGCCAAGACTATAGAACACAATCTGTCCTGTTATTTAACCCATAACTGGAAGGAAGAAACGGATTAATACCTTTCCCAAGGGTATTTGCGCGTAAGTGAATGCAATGAATTTCCTTTACTACTATCCCTTAAAAAGATGTCGCAATTGTAAGACTGTGGTGCCACCATTTACTCCGTTTCTAAATCTGTTGCAGCGTTAATCATTAGTAACTTCGCTATCAGCTGTGTGCGAAGAGAAAATCTTATTTTATGTGTCATGTTCCTTCAGGACGGAGGCGATCATGGACTTCCACTTGGCTTTTCCTCTTGTCGCTCTCAGTAATTTTTCTATTGTTATCTCTTCCAAGCCCCGCTCCGTCAGCCATTTGCTCAGACCTAACAAGTACGTCTCGTGCTGCTTTTCCCTGTCTCTTCTTCCATCTATCCAACCCGTGAGTATCAAGTTATCCAGACCCTCCTTCCTCACCACGTGTTCCAGGAACCTCATTTGTCTCTATTCGTTCAGAAAACCCTGCTGTCGGGAAAAAAATTGGTTAGGGTGATATATTGGACCTTTTTTTTGTTTTTTGTTTTTGTATTTTCCTTTTGTTTTAATTTGTTTTGCTGAATTGGGAGAATTCATCGGAACCTAATACTCTATAACACGAAACGGACATTCAAACGATCGTTTGCATGAATTTTCCCTGGTTGGTGAGCTCCAAATATTTCTTTTTCCCCCTCTTTTGTCATTGGAATTATCAGTTAAGTGCCATGCGTAATACACGCTTTGGCGATCATGTCTCGAAAGAGACATGGCTGACTGGGCAGAAGATTATCCCGCAGTAGGTTGCCATTGCTTTCTGCGGTATACTGGTTGCCGACCAAGGCTATAGAACCCAATCTGTCCTGCTATTTAACCCATAACTGGAGGGAAGAGACAGATTAATATCTTTCCCAAAGGTTATTGTGCGTAAGTGAATGTAAGGAATTCAACTGAAATTCGAATTTGGCTCCCCGATTTCTCGTTCTGATGACCACCGCACCACAACGCACATCAGAACACTATCGAAGTCAAAATGGAATATATGAGGTCAAATCAATTTACAGTTGGTTTTCCTAAATATAACCGTGAATTTTATGATAACAGTTTCTTCAGTATTTGTCTATCCTTCTGAGATGAGGTGGTATTTACATTATTTTCACTGTTCGGACTGTTGTCCTCATCTTTATTGCCATGTTTACGACGTTTCGGCCGTTATACGCTCCGACCTTCTTCAGGTCCTAGGAATTTTGAACCGAACCCTTTATTTCTGTCACTGGGGTATTCCATTCTCATTCAAGGTGGTTGAAATAAAGAGTTGGGTTCAAAATTCCTAACAATTGAAGAAAGCGAGCGTACAATGGTCGAAACACCGGAATCATGGCGATTAAGATGATGACAATAGTCCGAACAGTGTAAATAATTTAGAAATTTTTTCTTTCACATTTCTCACTTGTGAAACTCTCTTCCGGTTCCATACGTCCTGTCAACTTTAGTCTTCAAAAATTTAAATGCCACGTTGATTGCTATTTTCTGTCTTCCTGATTACTCCTCAATTGTTTTCGCTTCTAAGTAATGTTTCTGTTTCCTAATTCTTCTGCGCCTCTTAACCCCTTCTGCATTAATGGCTTTAACTAGTTTGTTCGTTCAACACAATCAAAAATATATATGTATATATGCTCGAGCCTCAAGTCGACCTATGATTAATACTAACCAACCCTATCCCACTCTCGATAGATCACACAAATCTTATGACTTAAGAATTTCATTTATTTTGCAAAACATCCTGACAAGTGATTTAAGTTGCACATGACCCAGACATCCATTTTGTTTTTTTTAAACTACTCAAGTGCGACCAGTTCAAAAAATAAAAAAGATATTAATGTTTTTCAAGTTTCATTCGACCAATCAGAGGCCTATTTTGGTTGTCATTTGCTACTCAAGCCAAAATGAAACCTCGTGACCGAAAAATGATTTAACTCTGTACCTAAAATTTAATTATGTTTTATAGAAATTTTATTTCACTGTCAATGGAGGATCATATTTCTTATTCACTACCGAGACGCCTTTCCTTTTGGCTACACCGCCCTCTACTCAACCTTTTGGCTACTCCGCCCTCTACTCAACCTTTTGGCTACTCCCCCCTCTACTCAACCACTCCGTTATATAGAAAAATCGACAAAAATAAAGTTAACCTGTTTACATATGTTCGTGACACTCAAAGTTTTGGGAAAAATCAAGTTATTATGTTCACTTTTCTTTTCGATGGCAATCTGTAGATATTTCGGCTTGACTACCATTTACCGGGTTGGCCACGGTCCTGGATGAAAACTGGAATAAATCAGCTGGCAAAGTAGAACAAATCTAATTGAATAAATGATGATGCAATCACTTCAACATAGTTTACCACGTACACCTCAGACCATATTAAACACTCGAAACCCCATAAGTAAGCTATTGTTACTACTTTATCTGCCATGAATTTTAACTACGGTGAATATAACTGCTTATCGAATTTGGGTATCGCACAATTCTAGGTGAAGTTATCTTATTTAAATAATTAATTGTTATTCCTTTGTTCCCTTTGATTTCGTTCTTTACCGCCGTATTTATCAACACCTTGGACGTGTGTTTATCAATTCTCATCGATAACGAAAACGAAAAACGTCAAATGCTAAAACTTTTGGGAAATATAAACGCAGTTAAAATATATTTACTGGGGATGACGAAATTTCAGTCGTCACAGTTTCATAACTCAGCTGAAAATGACAATTTCCACCAGACCCACATATAACTACGACGGGAATATCGAAAACCTCCCTTTTCTTGTGATAGATAGAAATTTAGTGTTACCTGGGACTGAAAACAGTAAATAGGCACATCTTTTTCCAACCAATCAATGTTCACAATTTATTTAGTTCGACTAGGAAATTTCACTTTTTTTATTCCTCTCTTAAAATGACAAATAGATCGAGGCGTGTTTCCAAATTGTAACTCTAGATTGTTAACCATTTTCTTTCCAGGTGTATTTTACATCCGATTTGTTTGTGTATAAAAATCTTTAGTTTAAAAAGAAACAAAAACAAAAGCGAAGCAAAACAATCATATTAAAAGTAAATTAATGCTCAACTACAGCGTATATAACATCCCCTGAAGTTGCTGTAGAAACTGTAAAGGGAAAATCAACCGTCTTTAAAAATCAGACTCTAAGAACATTACAAAGGCAAATATCAAAACAATGGGCACGAAATACCAAAATGTTATAGAGCATTCGCTGCTATGAAATATATTATTATGAAAGACATTATAATGAAAGATATTATTATAAAAAAAATAAAAACAACTCACATTAAACAAAATATTTTGACTATGGATGATATCTCAAAGTATTTCCATAAATGTCAAGATCTTGTTTGCGATACTGACAACGCCCAGTTCTTGATAATGACAGAAACAGTCGAAAGTACTTGAGTAAAAACAGATCAAAACAGATCAGACAGTTTATCCTTAATTTGTGAAAATTCAATACAGTGAGGAAGGAAAAGCTTAAAGCAACTGAAATGTGGTTCTACAGAAGGATACTGCGAATATCATGGATCAAGCAATTGAGCAACGATAAAGTTTTATAAAAGATGGAAACGAAAAGGAAATTAATGCTGAGCATTGGGAAGAGGCAGCTGAAGTTCTTGGGACATTTAATGGGGAAGGAAAGCTTGAAGAATCTGATACCCACAGGAGAAAGAAACAAGGGAAAGCAGCGGATAACATATTTGAAGGGCCTGAGCGGGTGGATGGCAGAGCGAGGTTTGGATGGAGTAACAGGAATGTGTTAAAAGCCACCAGGAATAGGGAGACGTGGAAAGCCATGATCGCCTACGTCCTGAAGGGGCATGGCACATAGAAGAAAGAGAAGAGACCTGGTCGGCTGAATTTAACCTTCTCCACATGGATATGTTTCTTTAAAAAATGACAGACAAGGATTGCTTTTTTCTTTTCTATTATTAATATTTCTTCTCCACATATAAAATAACGTGATGTTTCCAATTATTAAAGACTAGCAGTATAGCCCGGCGTTGCTCGGGTGTAATGAAAGCTTTAAAACTAATCCATGGTCCTGGAGCTCAGACTCAGCCTAAAGAATATTTGTGTGAAGTTTAGTGAGAATCGGATAAAAATTGTGGATTTGTATAAAGGACATACAGACAGATAAACACACACACACACACACACACACACACACACACACACACATCTTGCTTTATATATATATATATATATATGTATTATCGATTTTCTGCACTATTGTAAGAACTGCAACATTGAAACTTCTGAATGTCGTTTCTTATGTCTGTCTATGAGTGTATAAAATTTGATTAAAATCGGACCACTCCTTTTATAACCCGATTTTTTCGACTATCATTTTTCGATATTTATCGGCGGTACCTCGACACAAAACCTAGCTAAGAACACTCGCAGACGCTTATGGTACAACTGTGTAAATTTTCAAGAAAATTGGTTCAGCCATTTCGGAGTCTATAGGTAACGGACACACACACACACACACACACACACACACACACACACACACACAGAGTTCCATTTATAAATAAGTTTAGATATTGTATGAATCTCGTTATCTAATATAGCGGATCATTCTAACTTCACAGGGAGGCTTTAAGGACATATTACGATGGAACACCAGTTCTAGTACGATCACCGAAATTAAGCAACGTCGAATTCATTGCATTCACTTACACACAAATACCATTTGAGAAAGGTATTAATCTGTCTCTTCCCTCCAGTTATGGGTTAGATAATAGGACAGATTGTGTTCTATAGCCTTGGCTGGCAACCAGTCTACCGCAGAAAGCAATGCCAACCTTCTGTGGGATAATCTTCTGCCCAGTCAGTCTTGTCTCTTTCAAGACATGATCGCCTAAAGCGTGTATCACGTATGGCACTTAACTGACTGACTGAGACGTGTTACCGCTTGAGAATACAGGAAGCCATAAGCTTGGATGTGCGAATGACGTAAGGTTAATGGCTGTAAATCAGAGAACCGAGTTTCAATTCTAGTCGGGTCCTTTATATTCATTCATGTGCAAATTTCTTTTGAGAAAGGTGTAAATTCAGCTTTTCCCCACAGCTATGGGTTAATTAGTAGGATATGTATGAACAAATTATTATCACTAAAAAAATCCTACAATCTAAAATTATTTTCTGGTTTTAAATAAACTGCAAAGTGTTAATAAGCCTTAGAAAAATGAATCAATAAATAAAAAACCCAAGTAAGGCAAGAAAGCCATTAATTCTCACGAGGTTACTGAGTATGAAAGAATATAAGAAATATATTATTAAGAGGCGAGAAGAAAAGTTCAGGTTCGTTGTCTTTACTTAAATACAAATGCTCTTGGGAAAGCTATGATTCCACCTCTTATCATCCCAGCTATGGCTTAACTCGTTAAATTTGTATGAGCGAACAATTCTTCTTCTTCTTCTTCTTCTTCTTCTTCTTCTTCTTCTTCTTCTATGTGCCTTGTCCTTTCAGGACGTAGACAATCATGGATTTCCACCTCTCCCTATCCCTGGTGACTTTTAGCACGCTTTCTCCTGTAACACCACGCAACCCCCGTTCTGTCATCCACCTTCTCAGGCCCTTCAAATATGTTATCCGCTGCACTCCTCTGTTTCTTTTTCCTTCTATCTGGCATGTTAGTATCAGGTTCTCCAAGCCCTCCTCCTTCATTGCATGTCCTGGGAGACCAGGGATAGGCTTCCTACCTTGTCTTTGATGAGATAGGAATGATGTTACTTTCAGGACGTAGGCGATCATGGACTTCCATGTCTCCCCATCCCTGGTGGCTCTGAGCACACTTTCTCCTGTAACATCTCGCAGACCCTGTTCTGTCTTCCACCTGCTCAGGCCTGTCAATTATATTATTCGCTGCTTTCCCCTGTCTCTTCCCCCCCCCGTCTGGCCTGTCAGTATCAAGTTCTCCAAGCCTTCCTTCCTTATTGCATGTCCTAGGAACTTTAGTTATCTCTTCCTGATGTATTAATTTCTTTTTCGTTTCCATCCTTTCCAAAATATCATCATTGCTCACATGCTCGATCTATGATATTTGCAGCATCCTTCTGTAGAACCATATTTCAGTTGCTTTCAGTTTTTCCTTCATCTTCGATGATATTGTCCAGCATTCACTGCCATATTGAAGAACTGACATCACATAATAATCCAGTATTCTTTTCTTTGTTTCTAGCGAAATTCTCCTGTCTCCTAATACTCTACTCAGCTTCTGGAACGCGTCCTTTACCATGCCAATTCGCACTCGAATCTCTGTGTTGCACTTTCCGTCTTCTGTTAGAACAGTTCCCAGATTTAAATTTCTGTACCTGCTTGATTTTAGTATGCTCCACCTGTATTTGGCATTTTGGGCTGCTCTTTTTGCTGATGACCATGCATTCGGTTTTCTTGCAGTTTATTTGTCGTCCTTTCTTGTCACTCTCTTCAGTTACCTTCTGTAGGGAGTCTTGTAGTTTCCTTTCCGTGTCTGCTATCAGCACTGTATCATCTGCGTACCTTATGTCGTTCAAATTGTGGCCTCCGATGACGAATCCTGGCATAACTTCAGGGTCCTCAAAATAGTCTTGTTGTACAAATTGAATAGATCCGGTGAAAAGACACATCCTTGTCTTACGCCCCTTTCTATCTATGTATCTACTGAATTCGTAACCTGTACGTATGCATGCTCTTTGTTGCCAGTGGAGATTCTTGATTACTCTCCCAAATATGTCTTTCCCAAATATGTCGAGGCTGCTGAGCATCCCTATCAATCCCTTGTGGCGTATTTTGTCGAACGCCTTCTCATAATCGATAATACATAGATACAAGTTTTTCTTCATTTGTATTATCCTTTCGGAGAGCATCCTAATCATAAATATGTTGTTCCTTGTTCCAGTGTCTTTGACGAACCCGCACTGTTCTTGTCCTATCTCTGGCCTGAATCTGCTTCTCGCTCTATTCATCAGGATTCAGACGATCAGTTTTGTAATGTGGTTCATTATTACCTCCCTCAAAAATCTTACAATTAAAAATACTTGCTGGCCTTAAATAACCTGCAAAAGGTTGATAAGTCACAAAAAAACTAATCAATCAATACATCACTGCGATCATTATTGAGAATTTATCTAAAATACAAAAACAAATGGGCATTATCTATTGTTTATGAAATTTGCATAAATTGCAATAATATGACTAATATCGAATATACAAGAAAATGCAATTTACAATTGATGGTTACTCATACTAGGGTTTAACTTAAAATTTTAATGTGAAAAATTAGAAGACAAATTTAAGTAACCTGGATTTTACAGGTAGGTTGTAACTGCTTATTCTAAAAGCGAAAGATAATTATTTATTACAGTATAAATATTTTATTTAAAGTTAATATTCGGTCAAAAAGAAAGAAAAAAGAAAAGAAGCAAAATTGAAAGACAAACGGTTGTTTTAGTAAAACTCAAGTGTTTTGCTCTCAGAAGTCAAATAACAAAGATGAAAGTTGATTGATATTTTCTTTGACGAAACACGTGGTTTTAGAAACACCAAGAAGGTCTTAAAAAAACAAGCTTTTTTTTTTTGGCCAAGAACAACATAGTAAAGAATAAAATTTAACAAGTGATGGTTTATGCTACCTTTTTTATTCTTCTTTTGAGTATAACGTGTAACCTATTTGGACATGGTGTAACGGTTAACAAGCTTCCACACACTGCTATGAGCAATTGGTTCTGTTATGAACTTGTAGCTTACAGATAAACCGCAGATCTAAGAAAAAGAAAACGTGGAGTCCTTTCTCGGTCTTCACTCAGACATGAAAGCAACACCAGGGAGTCAAAGAAGAACAGACAATGGCTTTCAAAATATAACATTTATTTATCTATCTAAATCTAAACTAATTTATAAATGGAACTTTGTGTGTGTGTGTGTGTGTGTGTGTGTGTGTGTGTGTGTGTGTGTGTCCGTTACCTATAGACTCCGAAACGGCTGAACCGATTTTCTTGAAAATTTACAGAGTCCCTCTGTCAAAACAATATTGTGGCCGGCCGGCAATTTTCCTTTTCTTCATACGGGCGTTATGTTGACTATGCCTATATGGTTAGTAAAATCGTGGGTACGTCACACTAATGAGTAGTGAGTTCGATCCTCACGTGGGGATCTTTTTGTCTAGGTCTTAGGCAACGAGTAAGCTACCATTCTGAGCTGATATTAAATTGTCATTGATATATTTTTTTTCCACTGGAAAAGTAAAATTACATCGAAATTTTTTGGCTTTTTTTTTAAAGAATTCAAAGTTTCGAAATGTCTAGAAGTCACGTATCTTTTGATTTGAGGACAGTAACTATTCTTTTCCAAATAACGAATAAACGAATATCAATAAATAAATTTCAATTACACAGAAAAAAGGCTTCTTCGAAAAAAGTTAACACGGTTTCTCTTTAGAGTTTAATAACTGACCGAATGTGCGTGGGTGGTGCAGTGGATATCGGCTCAGAACGAGAAATCGGGGTAGCCTAGTTCGAATTCTAGTTAAATTCTTTGCATCCGTTTACACGCAAATACCCTTAGGAAAGGTATTAATCCGTCTCTTCTCTCCAGTTATGGGTTAAATAACAGGACAGTATTGGTTGCCTTGTATGGCAACCAATATACTGCAGAAAGTAATGGCAACCTACTGCGGGATAATCTTCTGCCCAGTCAGTCATGTCTTTTTTGAGACATGATCACCCAAGCGTGTATCACTTAACTTACTGACTAGACTGGCAACGAGGTCTTATAAATTTACAGTTGAATTAGCGAGATATAACTGTAATTTCTGCGCTAACAGTTTATTTTCTCGCATTTCTCGCTTGTGGAACTCTCTTCCGGCTCCATGCTTTTAAGTGAACTTTAATCTTCAAAAAACTAAATGCAATGTCAATCGCTTTCTACTGTTCTCCTGATTACTCTTTTTTATTCTTGCTCTATAGTATAGTTCCTGTATTCTAATTCTTCCATACACAATAACTCCTTGCGTGACAAAATGGATAAGATCTGGAAATCCAATCTTGATCGTAAGATCAAAATCCAAGTTTTTCGCGCACTTATTGAACCAATCTCACTCTATGGATCTGAAACTTGGACTCTTTCAGCAAAACAACAGCGCTGTTTAGATGGATGTTATACTCGTCTTCTCAGAAGAGAACTTGATCTTTCATGGCGAAACCACCCAACTCTAGAAATGATATATGGAGACCTGCCAAGATTATCAACCTTAGTTAAATAAAGACGTGTCCAGTTTGCTGGGCATTGTGCACGTGCTACAGATGAACTTGTTTCATCGTTTGTATTATGGAGGCACCCATCATCTCACAATCGATCTCGTAAGTTAACAGGACAAAGATGACGGTGAGACTCGAACCAACAGAAATGTGGTTCTACAGAAGGATACTGAGGATACCATGGACCGAACATATGAGCAACGACGGAGCTCTGAAGAGGATGAAAACGAAAAGTAAATTTATATTAGCATCAGAAAAAAAAACACCTGAGGTTTCTGAGTCACGTAATAAGGAACGAGGGCTTGGAGAATCTGATACTCACAGGACGGATAGAGAGAAAGAGAGACAGGGAAAAGTAGAGCGTAATCTACTTGATGGTCTTGAGCAAATGGATGGCGTAGCAGAGTTTGAAAGAGGTACGAGGAGGAAAAATGTTAAGAGCGACAAGGGATGGGGGAGTAGAGATTCATGATCACCAACGCCTTGAAAGGCCACAGTGCATAAAGAAGAAGAGGAAACGCAGTATATATATATGATAAAAATAAGTAAATATGTTGATGACAATAACATTATCAAGACGTCTTTCACTCCATTTGTAGGATATAAGCTCTATCACACAACATTTAAACAGACATTTCTGTTAGTTTCTGGGTATGACTGCAAAATGCATCTAGTAGCAAGGCCTCTGATTGGGAGGTTCTGGGGAGTATGGAACCACCTCTTAATTTCTGTTGTTCCCATGTTCACCCTGACTCGGAGTGGTAGCACCTGTTAGGGTCCCAGTTATAGGGAAATAATTAACCCTTAAACTGGGGTCAAAACACTTTGAATTAATAAAAATAGACTTTTATAGAAATTTATACATAATAGACTTTTATAGAAAAATATACATTTTTGAAGGAAAAAATTGTTACCATAACACATTTTTAAAGAAAAAAAATTATTGCCATAAAACATTTTTGAAGGAAAAACTTATTATCAGCAATACATTTTTTAATTCAAAACTGGAAGACATCTTCAATTTCAAAAATAAAAAAATAATTCTTTTATCAAAATGTGACTAAATCGAACTTCTCACTATAACGGAACATTAAAAAATACCTTAAAATCCTACCCTTTTGGCATTAAATAACCCACAGAGGTGTTGATATGCCGTTAAACAAAACTCAACCTCAAAATCAAACATTCCTGTTAATCTTCCAAATACAGAAAAATAGTTGTTGGCAATATCAATAAACTACACCTTTCAAATATTAAACAAAAACTCCAAATTTTCGAGGTTCTCTGTGTTAAAAGCAACTAATCAACACTAAACAAAATTTATTAGTGTAGTAGCAATGTTTTTAAATACATTCGACTTGCCCATCATTTAACGCCATGTTGCATTTTTACCATCTCTGGTTATCTCCCTTATATCTTGGACCCCGGTTTACAAAGAAATTGTAACTACAACGGTTAATTTTAAAATAATTATAAGAGAGGACATTCATAGATGTTTTCAAAAATCAGCATCAAAACGAACACAGTTACATTGAGTGTGTCTTCGCAATTCCCCCCCAGAGAATGACATTGGAGAAGATCGAAAGTGCTTGGATTAACAAGAACTACGGTGCTTGCATTGATGAATTTAACTTTACATTAACAAAATAAATAGAGAACTAGAACGAATTATTATAAAAATAAACATAATATATCCATATCATTCAATGAAACATGCTTTAATGAAGATATGCTGCGTAACACACACACACACACACACACACACACACACACACACACACACACACACACACACACACACACACATATATATATATAAACTTATTTATAAATGGAACTTTGTCTCTGTGTGTGTGTATGTCTGTGTCTGTATCAGTGTGTGTGTTCGTTACCTATAGACTCCGAAACGGCTGAACCTATTTTCTTGAAAATTTACGCAGTTGTACTATAAGCGTCTGCGAGTGTTCTTAGCTAGGTTTTGTGTCGAGGTAACCCCGATAAATATCGAAAATCGATAATCGAAAAAATCAGGTTATAGAAAGAGTGGTCCGATTTTAATCAAATTTGATACACTCATAGACAAAAACATAAGAAACGATATTCAGAAGTTTCAAGGTTGCAGTTCTTACAATAGTGCAGAAAATCGATAATATATATATATAAAAAAGGCATTGTTTGTGTGTGTCTGTTTATCTGTCTGTATGTCCTTTATACAAATTCACAATTTTTATCCGATTGTCACCAAACTTCACACAAATATTCTTTAGGCTGAGTCTGAGCTCCAGGACCACGGATTAGTTTTAAAACTCTCATTTCACCCGAACAACGCCGGGCTATACTGCTAGTATATATATATATATATATATATATATATATATATGTGTGTGTGTGTGTGTGTGTGTGTGTGTGTGTGTGTGTGTGTGTGTGTGTGTGCAAGTTTCGTTAAATATGACAAAGTGCTGTGGTATACATTCCTTGGTTGGTTGTCGGTTCCTGTAATTTAAGAATCGTCCGAATGTTTTATGTATCTAACCGCTTTCGATTATATTTCTAGCCATTATCTAGGATGAATTTTAATTTACTTTTAACTGAATACATTTAGTCAGCACAGCAATCACTCTTAAAAATGACAGGCTGTTGTGGTTTGCTTCCCTTTTTGTCTACCAGATTGTCATTTGAAAATTGTCCCTTCCACAAAAAAAAGCATTCGGCCAATTTTTAAATTACATAACCTGGCAGCCAGCAAGTAAACTAAATCACTGCACATTGTCTGTCATTTTTAACGAAACATGCATAAAAGAAGGGTTGTTACTTAAATATATTCCGTTAAAACTAAAATAAAATTAACACTTCATTACAGCTTTTGGTATAGGCAAAAGCGGTTGGATAAATAAAACTTCTGGCAATATATATATATATATATATATATATATATATATATATATATATATATATATATATATATATAATTGAAACTGACGTCAACGCCGAGTCGCGATACTCTAGTTCATGTATGAACGCAATCTTATATATATATATTTAACAGACGTTTTTTTTCTAATCATTTTCAGATCAACAGGTTTATTTTCAATTTTATTTAAGACTAAGTAGAGTTAGTTCAAGGACATTTTCGAATAACCAAACAACTTGGGTTGAGAATCCATGACAACGAGAGTGATGATTTGACATCCAATAAAAAAATGTTACCGAAGTATGCAAACACGCACGTGCGCGCACACACACATCTCTCTCTGTGTCTCTGCCTCTGTCTCTCTGTCTCTCTCTCTCTCCGTGTATCCCACTCTCCTCTCTCTCTCTCTCTCTCTCTCTCTCTATATATATATATATATATATATATATATATATATATATATATATATTAATACAGGTTTCATTGAATAATATAGACAAGTTCTGTCTATTTATTTTGTGTAAGATCCTTTCGTATAATCTGATTATCTTGATAGTGCTATCGTTAAAGGACGACAAGAAATCGCAATAATTGTTGATTTTTTTTATCAGGTCTGAGCTTTCGGCTTACATAAGCCATTATCAAAGAATGAACATTTAATATATAGGGAACATAGAACACTTAAATTATTAACAAAGTGGAATTAAACAGAGAAAATTAAACCAAAGAGACAAGTTCATTTTTAGCGTGGCGGATGGCCACAGACGGTGACGAAATAGTGGTGGTATGGTTCTTGGTCACGTGAGGGTATAGTGGTATGAGCGGATTGGTCTGCGAACTGCTACTACTATGGGTAGAGGGGGTAAGCGTAGTAACTATGACCTCTCCCGTCAATTAGAGGCATTGGAGTATGTTAGTAGAGATGTTGAAATTTATTTTATTTAACCTAGGTTTCAGCTGTTTGATGTAGATAGCTTCTAGAATTTTAAGTTTTCGTTTCGTTTAAGTTTTTCGTCCTTTAACGATAGTACTATCAAGCTAAACAGATTATACGAAAGGATCATACACAAAATAAATAGACAGAACTTGTCTATATTATTCAATGAAACCTGTATTAATGAAAAAATACTGCCAAAATGCACACAATATATATATATATGCGTGTGTATGCGTGTAATAGTCTATACATGTTTCCTACACAGTGAGCAGTTCGAAGTGATGTAATGGTTAGCAAGCTTGTCTCGTTAGAATAAATACGACAGTGTAGTTCAATTCCAATCTCACTGAATGCTCCATACTCTCGGCCTTGTACTACATTTAAGCTGGGTTTAGAAAATCACCATATATCCTACACATATTGATATTCATCAGTGTATAAATAAAATCTCTAGGTAGACTCTTAGATAAATAAATATTTTGATAGGAACGTACCCTACTGCTACCATTAAAATCCTTATTTTAAAGCATTCGAGTATCAACCAGTGCTCTATATAAGGGCCCATTTACCAAACTTAACTTAATTTGAATAAAACAAATCATTATCGAAACCGATGAAGAATATATATTTGACCAGTGATTATTTTGTATATCGACAGAAATTTATTCTTCTATGCGCTGTTTCCTTTCAAGGCGTGAGCGATCATGGCCCTCCACAACATTCTGCCCTTTGATCGGAAAATATAAAATAAATATCTTTTGATACATGAATTCCTCAGTCTGTAGCGCAAGCAACAAGATGTATCACAAACTCAGCACTCGGGGATGTGGCGTTTTGAATGTCGAATTTCCGTCCTCTGGTTACTTTTCGTCTGAGGAACGGGCGACAGCAACACAGTAGTCTAGGTAGTCGATCCACTCATTCACTGATAAAATAGCATACTAGGCTGTAAAAAGGCCCCCAAACTTAATAAAAACTAAGTTTTAACGTCAAAGTGTTTATATTGATATTAAGAGGAAAGATCCAACTATTTTCTAATTTATTTTATTAAATTTTTTAATCCTTTCTAACAAGTTCGCAAATTGTTTAAAAATCTCGCTTTTTTTTCTAGCGGGCGACCAGATTATTACAAGAGTTTCTTACGGTAAACGTTATATTACATAACTCATTTTTTGCCAGTGAAAAACTGTAATTTGCAAAAATCAAATAATGGTCAAATTTGGATGACATTTTCATGATTTATTTACAAATGACTGAAATTATTTTTGAAATCATTATTTTTATAAAATCTTTGGTAAAAATAAATATATATTTTTACATATGTTACGCCCAGCTCCAATTAATTTCTTAAAATTTCTAGAAATCGACTATCGTGTCGATGCTTTGTTAGTTAAATGCATGACCCCTCCTTGGGAAATGTAAATCACCTATTTTTATTATTTTTTTTAAACAGCTGCTCCTTTTCAGAAAATCTGCTCCGAATAATGAAAAGATAATGTAATAAAATTATGTCATTTTTTATTTAGATATACTTTTAATTGCTTTTATAAATAATATGTGTGAAAGATATCATAGTTTGTTTTTTTCGATGAATTATGCATTTTACAAGAATTGTCCTCATTTTTATGTTTTAAGTATAAAAATATATAAAGTTTCAAAAATATTTTAGAATTTCTTCCAATCACCGTGCCCATTAGGTTATTACGTTAATAATTGAAGACTATATTTGCTAATCGAAAATTAAAAAGTTTCAAACAAATCTTCACGCACCAAGATTTTTTTAATAATTAAAGCATTTTATTTAAATTTATTTAATAATTAAATTTAATAATTAATTTATTTAATAATTAAAGCATTTTATTTGTGTGCAAATATCTGGGTGTTTTATTTTTTATGTTAGGGCATAAGTGACACATCATAAGTTATAATATTACCTCTGTCATGTTATATAATTTCATTCTCTCAGTTATTAAATTTTAAAATTAATTTAAAAGAAGTTTTATATTACTTTAATTTGTATTTTTCAAAAAGCATCCTCAAATGTAAGGCTATAAAGCCGAACTAACTAAAATTCTATAAAATATGAGATAATTATTGAAAATACTATGTTAAATTCTTAATTTTTCTATGTAGTAAAAAAAAACGAAACGTTCAATTAAGTTACATAAATTTATGTCAATTCTGGCCAACCATACTTAGCTTTTTTGACAGGTTCAGCTGTCACTTATTAATCGGCATCACAGATAACAAGACAACCGTAATTAAAAAACGCCTTTATATTACATTTCAGGCTGTAAGCAAGTAATATTGTTTCAAATCAGATTAATGTAAATTTAAATTTGCTAATTTTACTAAAAAAAAGTGTCAGCGATTTATATTTTATTTTTGCAAAATTTTTAAAACCGATAATTAACTTTTGTTTACAAATGTGCCGATCGTTAAAAAATGGCGAAAAATTGAAAATTTAAAAAATTTTTAGATTGTAATCAATATAATTTCTGTTTGAAATACATCAGAATATTTTGCTAACTGAAAAATAGTAAATGTAATCTTTTAGATTTCAATTGATGTTAAATTGAAAACTTCAAGGAAACTTTTTTTATTTATTATAATTTATTTAAAACAGATATCAAAATTGAGTCGAGGTACCTATAGTAGTCAGTCTCTTTCCGAAAATTCTCTTAGTACTGGACAAGTCGAAATGAACAGAAGAGGCTAAGAAGATTGTGTAGATTCAATCTTCCAAGTAAGGCTTTGAAAAATCTACATTCGAGATATTGGTTTTTATGTTAGCTCGAACACTGAAAATACAAAAGACCAAACACTTTCATGATAAGGTCCCAATATATATTTCAGTGAAGTGATATATGTGTGCTAAAATCCCAAATTTGGTGGGTACGATTTCAACTAAAATTTTCATCTAATACTTGTACACTAAATTATAATGAACGTGCCGACCTGGACAGTATGTCTGGAATTAACTAATGAATTAATGAATAGAGTAATTAATTACTAATTATTATAATACATTATTAAATATAACTTGGCGCCATTAACAAAAAAATGCCCATATATGCTTTCGGGATATTCGTAAAACTGTTGATATTCTTTTTTTACAAAAACAACAACAAACATAAAAAACAAACAAACAAAAAACAAACAAACGTTAATTTACATATCCAATTTCTGTTTGTGGGTGCGTTTGTTATACCACAGCAAAAAAAAAAAAAAAATGAACGGTACATCATAGGGAGATTTTTGTTAAATGCCACATCATGAATAATTAAACGATTTTCAACCCATTTTCCAATTTAATAGAGTGAGGACTCTATTCAGACCCTATTCAGACTCACCTTAATAATTATGATTCGATTTTTGCGTGTTCATTGTTTACGCTTGCTACAATAGCTGAAAAAAAAAACTCATATTAATCAGTCAGTTAAGTGTCATACGTGAAACACGCTTGGGCGATCATGTCTCGAAAGAGATATGACTGACTGGGCAGAAGATTATCCCGCAGTAGGTTGCCATTGTTTTCTGCGGTAGATTGGTTGCCAGACAAAGCAATAGAACCCAATCTCTCCTGTTATTTGACTCATAGCAAGAAGAGAAAGAAATGTATTATATTATTATGTAGTAATTAGTGGGGGATCAATTTATTACTTCATAACAATATAAAACTGATCCCCCACTTTATGCTCAGCAGAAACCTTAATCATGTCCCCAACTATTTTATTCAGTCAGTTAAGTGCCATACGTGAAACACGCTTGGGCGATCATGTCTCGAACTAAACATGACTGACTGGGCAGAAGATTATCCCGCAGTAGGTTGCCATTGTTTTCTGCAGTAGATTGGTTGCCAGCCAGTCCTGCTATTTAACCCATCACTTACGCGCAAATACCCTTGGGAAAGGTATTAATCCGTCTTTTCCCTCCAGTTATGGGTTAAATAGCAGGACAGTTTAGGTTCTTTAGATTTGGTTGGCAATCAGTTACCGCAGAAAGCAATGACAACCTACTGCGGGATAATCTTCTGCCCAGTCAGTCATGTCTCTTTATTTCATTAAATATGTCTTGCAGTTCTCGCCGTGAAAAACATAGCAAGTCGTAGTCTTTATATTATAATACAGTAATACCTACCTAGTTACCTACGTGTGTCACGCTTTTTGCTGTAATGAATGAAATCAAATGTATTTTGTAATTGCATTATACTTCCAGAGAAAATCATTTTAGTGGAAGAAAGAATAAGACAACATAGAGAGGCAGTAAGAGAACGGCAGAGAAGAAGACGAGAACGACTACGAAAAGAAGAGAGACAAGCAATCCGTAAACATAATAGAGAACGAATGCAAAGAGGAGGAATGATATGAACGAGATGAAAGAGAGAGAACTTTATATTTATGATTGTTATTGCAATATTTTTCTTAATTTAAGTTCAAATATTTAATGATACAATAGGGAATTTCTACGGATATTTTATTGTCGTAGAATTTGCCATGTGCTTATTCAATCATTAAACTGAAGAATTAAAGATTTATTAGGACCCTAGATGACATGCCAGGATTTGTTATTGGAGGCCACAGCTTGAACAACATAAGGTATGCAGATGATACAATGCTGATTGCAGACACGGAAAGGAATCTACAAGACCTCCTACAGAAGGTAGCGGTGGAGAGCGACAAAAAAGGATTACAAATAAACTTCAAGAAAACTGAATGCATGGTCATCAGCAAAAGATGCAACCCAAAATGCCAAATACAGGTGGGGGGGGGGATACCAGAATCAAGCAAGTACAAAAATTTAAATACCTAGGAAGTGTTCTAACAGGAGATGGAAAGTGCGACACAGAGATCCGAAGGCGAATTGGCATGGCAAAGGACACGTTCCAGAAGCTGAGTAAAGTACTAACACACAGGAGAATTTCACTAGAAACAAAGAAAAGAGTGCAGGATTGCTATGTGATGTCAGTTCTTCAATACGACAGTGAATGCTGGAAAATATAATCGAAAATGAGGACAAAACTGGAAGCAGCGGAAATGTGGTTCTACAGAAGGATGCTACGGATATCGTGGACTGAGCATGCAAGCAACGATGAAGTGTTGGAAAGAATGGCAACAAAAGGGAAATTAATAGTGAGCATCAGGAAGAGACAACTGAAGTTCCTGGGACACGTAATGAGGAAGGAGAGCCTGGAGAACCTGATACTGATTGGCCAGATAGAAGGCAAGAGAGACAGAGGAAGGCAGCGGATAACATATTTGCAGGACCTGATCAGGTGGATGACGGAACGGGGGTTGCCAGGAGTAAGAGGAGAAAACATACTAAGAGCTACAAGGGATAAGGAGACGTGGAGAACCATGATCGCCTACGTCCTGAAGGGACAGGGCACATAGAAGAAGAAGAAGAAGAAGAAGAAGAAGAAGAAGAAGAAGAAGAAGAAGAATATTAAAATAAGAAAAGCGTCAAATTTTCACAGAATAAAATTAGTACATTTTATTGAATTAGTCTGATAAAGTCTTTCTAGAGGAAGAATTGTGTTACAGTTAACTTTTTCTCTTTGCCATTCAAATACCCAAGCTTTTATTGAATTTTTCCGACTCAAGGGTGACATCTGGTATAGAAGAAGGTCAACATCGAATTGAAAACTATGAATTAAATGACCTCATCATCTCGCAACTGGTGATTTGAGTATAAATCCACCCCTGGACTCATGGTCAATCAGGATTTGATTGATTTTGTTTAACGGCATATCAACATCTATGGGTTATTTAATGCCGAAATATAAATATTTTGAACACAATGTTATGGTGTTGGGGATCACCCCTTTTTACACATAAAAATGGACTCGCCTGATGTGTACATATAATCCTGCCTATACAGAGAACGAAAGTAGTAGTAATAGTAGTTGTTTAGTTGGTTGTTTTTTTTATTTTTATGGCAAATCAACCTCGGCGGGACATTTATTGCCAACTAAATTTTTTATTTATTTATTGATGGTAAAACGTTTTTCTTTCAACAATTTATTGTTGTTTTTATATAAGTTTTGTGGCTAGTCATACTTTTTCTTTTCGAGTGTCAAGATTCATTGGGATTTGTTTTATAGGGCAGGGTACCCAAGTCCTACCCTTGTTATTTAACCCATAACTGGGGGGAGGGACGGATTAATACCTTTCCCAAGAGTACCAGTGTTTAAGTGAATGCAGGGTATTCAACTGGAATTTGAACTCGGCTCACAGTAGTAGTTGTATAGTCACTTAGTTGGTCAGTAAGTTGGAATTGTTCTGGATATAAACATTTAGCGGGTTGCTTATCTCTTCTTTTCTGTTAGTTCGTAGTGGAGAGTCCGTTCTAGTGAAGGGTAGTTGTATATTGTTGCAGGTTAACGGAATTTGGCCTTGTTGAAGATAGCTCACTATAAGTCATAAAATGATTACAAATCAAGAAAGGCAATTTGAGTAGAAAAATAACATTTTATATATACACATATCAATGAATGTTTTTACAATTGAAGTAATACATGAAGTATAGGTCCAACAGAGGTTAAAATGTTCATGGCAATAAAATGCTGAAAGAGGATTAATGCTTAGGAATTTGGGAGCGTGTAAGTAAGGAATGTCTTTGATGCCTTCACTCCTTAAGTCAGTAAGTAGTTTTTGAGGCAGGGAAGAAGGAAAGAGGTAAGGGAGGCGAGCGTAGTAAGCCGTTTGACTTGGTCAAGGGATACTAATTACTAATACTAATTACTCTCTTCTCCTCGAGTCGGTTTGCCTGGTGAGGCTTTCTGTATTCGCTTTTTATATCTTCTTTTTGGATCACAGCAGCTCATTTGGGATTTCACACTTGTATTTGGTTCTGGGCTTCCCATTGGCTGATAAATAAAATTCGCATAGGCTCGCGAACTGGAAATTTAATATTTAATTAATTTTTAGTTTTCAACCGGAACATCTGCGCGGAGCCGGCGGCGCAGCGACGACTTTTGGTCATTTGCTTTTTGGTCGTGAAAGCGCAAACATCCGGTCCAACCCTTTTGCTCGGTATCACCACAGACTCATTACCCGGACATACTATTTCATTACAAGACCGTATATATTGATTTTACTAGTATTCTTGAATTGCCTAACCTGTGTTCCAGTTTGTATATTTTTGTTCAATATAATTTACATTTTCTATCTCCATATCCGCGTTTGGTATTTATTATTTTGTGTGGTTTCTCATCCAGAATCCACAACATATGGCTACAATCAAATGCATTTTGAACGTAACTACATACATTGAACTACAGATAAAATTAACTGTTTATCATTTAGCTTCAAATAGATATTGTTGGTTGGTTGATTTTGTTCATAAGCATATCATCCTCTATGAGGAAATCTAAATATTTTATACGTAATTTTATAATTTCAACTACGATTTTGTACATAATTTTATTCTTTCAGGGTAAAGGTATGTCTTTTTAAGATTTATATAGCTTGTAGATTATAAAATGCATTGTCGACAATTTTACTATGAAAATAAATTTTTATATTTTTTGATGTTGCCATTTTTAGTGTTATCATTTTCTATAAAAGTATTGTTAGTCATTTAATTATTAAAAAAAAGTACTCTTGATTTTTCATTAGGCGCTCATAATGTGTCGATAGCTGGGGTTCTAACAAGTGCTACCACTCCGGGTCAGGATGGACCTAAAACAACAGTTCCAGGCTCATCAAAACATTCAGTCCCCAACTCATACATTTGCTTAATCAGGAAGTTGTTTCCCCAAGTAGCGAGATGGTACTGGAGCTAGATGCGAATCTGTTCTAATGATCTCTCAACCATGGTACCTTTAAAAAAACGAACCCAACGTATTCATCGGCATTAACTGTAAATAAATGTATTTTGCATTACATTTTAAGTAAAAGTAAATAATATTTGTCTATTCGCAGTCAAGTAATCGTTAAGCTGACTGATTCTTCTCTGTTAATTTAACTTTTATATAATTGTAATTAAATTCATCGTGACTCATGTTTACAGGATATCGATACATGACGTAATATTCAGGTTACCTTGAGATGTTCAAAAAATAAATGAATAACATATCAGGAAAGGAAGAATTTTAAAAACTATTGCTGAGAGCTACGAAATATAGGAAGATGTGGAGAACAGTCATCCCCCATGTTCTGAATAGATGTAGGATAGGAACTTAAGAATTAAAATCAACTCGCTTCTTCACTTTTACAAAAATTCCCAATGACGTGTGAAATCCTGGTTTTTCCCAAATAGAAAACGGATTAAAAAAAAGTCGAAACCAGATTTCGCAAGTAGATATTAAACTGATTTTCTGACCAATGGAAGCGATTTTGCAAGACAAAAAAAGGACTTCGCAATCAAGTGCGAAAAATCTAGATTCCAATAAAAGGACTTCGATCAGCGTCAGTCAGTCAATCAGATGGGAGCAGCGAGAGACACCGCTAACATGTAACGAGAGAAGCTTCAAGTCAACTCGGATATTCGTCCTCTTTCTATTTCCTTCCGGTCCTGGGTATGACGGTAAACTGCATTCGGCAGCAAGGCCTCTGATTGGGAGGTTGTGAGGAGCATGGAACCACCTCTTAATTGCTGTTGTTCCTAGGTCCGCCCTGACCCAGGGTGGTAGCACCTGTTAGGGTCCCAGCTATGGATAAATAGTTAACCCCCAAACCGGAGTCAAAATGCTATGAAAATATTTACCAACAAAACTTTTTTGAATGGAAAATGTTACCAACAAAACTTTTTTGAATGGAAAATGTTACCAACAAAAACCTTTTTTGAATGAAAAATGTTACCAACAACTGTGATTTAAAATAAAAATACGTTTCTGGCCTTAAATGACCCTTTAGATGTTGATAGGCTGTTAAACAGGAACAAGTCAAACCAATCTCTTTCCTTCTCGCGTGCTGATCTCTTTTACTACTTCTTCTCCATGCAAAGACATTCCTACTGAACAAACGCTAATACATACATACGTATGTACGCATGAATTCTTTCCAAGAATTACTACTACGAACAATTTCTTCAACTCTTGATACCTTTAACATTCTCATGGAACATTAACTGCTACTTATTTTGTTATTTTTTCCTTTTAATAAATTTCTATTTTAACATGTATATTTTTATTCTTAGACTATTCTACACTAATTCACACATTCCACACCAATCTTCTGATGAAAACCTTTTGATGATAATTCTGGAATAACTTGTAAGCTGCAGGGAGTTTGGTTAAGTATGACACAAATAAACATTAACCACGCACCCTACGGCTACACAGACTACATATAAGTATAGTTATATTCTAAAAGGATACTGACATTTTTGCTATTTTCCGGACGGGCAAAGCAATTATGGGAGAGTGGTTTCTGTACTTTTCCCATTGCTCATCTGCGGATTCCAGTGACGAGACATTTTTTTAACGCCAGTGTACATTGAAGAAATTCACGACTTTTCTATAAACATTTGAAGGTCGTAGCATCACGAATTTCCCTTTTGCTGATGGTACAGATGAGTTTATCATGAAACAGAGTGTCCCCTCTGATACTGAGCACTTTAACCCATAAAAATAGCGTACCTTAAAACTATATTTTATTATATTTAGCTCCTGATAAACAGTAGAGCACTTTCACTTTTATAACCCATCACTTATATAATTATGAATTAAATGTACATTGCGTCACGGAAAGTTTTATGTTTCGAGAGATAATTTCGTCATCAGGAAATGTTGGATGTTTATTTACAATGTAAATCATTTTCACAGCCAACATTCAACATTGCCCGATGACGAGATTCTATCTCGAAACATAGAAATTTCCGTGTCGCAATGTACATTTAATTCATAATTATAAGCTTTAGAATATTCATTGTATTGAGTACTGTTTACATAAAAATTAAATGCCAGGAGACTCAAAATCGTAAAATCTTGGATTCCTCTCCACCCGGATATATATATATATATATATATATATATATATATATATATATATATATATATATATCGCTCATTCAGTGAAATGAATTAGAGCGCTCTAGCTATTGGGCGCGTATAATGATATGCGCTAAAAAGTCTGCCTACTTCCACCGAACGCCCATAGCCCAGGGCTAGAGTCGCCGACTGACGCCATTTCGGTCGGGTTTCAATCCTGGGTAAAAAAAGCAATCGGAATCTAACTGTACTGTCTGCGGATGACACTATATATCGGTTGTTTAGTCGCATTGATGAGCGAAACAGGCCTGTATGCGAGTGACTATTCACTCTCATCCCTCTGTCGATTGAACACTCTGGATGAAGGTAGATTTTATAAACAGTTGCCGCTTATTGCTTTACGCAATGTTCTTCAGCTATGAATTGAACACTCGGAGCTACTGGTGTTTGTTTACATTCTGTAAATAATACGCTATAAAATCTGTTTCTCTACCATGCGACGATAGCTTAGGGTAACATCTCCAACTGATGACAAATTGGCATAAAAAGGTAGTTGAGTGGTGAATTCTAATCATAATCTTTTAAAATCATCACGGATAATGGTGGTATACAACCATACTTTTCTCCCACCCATCAATATTAAACTTACTATTTAAAAAAAAAAAACTATTATTTTCATCACCACTGATTTTATGCATCTTGTTACTGAGCATGTATTTTGTCCTGTTTATTTTTTGTATTAATATCTTTTTTATTTGTCGGACTCAGTCTCTCTATTTCTGCGCATTTGTTGTTGAACCATCTTTCTTTAATCTGCCTGTCAGTCAGTTAAGTGCCATACGTGATACACGCTTGGGCGATCATGTCTCGAAAGAGACATGACTGACTGGGCAGAAGATTATCCCGCAGTAGGTTGCCATTGCTTTCTGCGGTAGACTGGTTGCCGACCAAGGCTATAGAACCCAATCTGTCCTGTTATTTAACCCATAACTGGAAGGAATAGACGGATTAATACCTTTCCCAAGGGTATTTGCGCGTAAGTGAATGCAATGAATTCGGCTGGAATTCGAACTCGGTTCCCCGATTTCTCATTCCGAGCTGATATCCAATGCACCACAACGCGCATCCTAATCTACCTGTATTTGCTCTGTATTTCCTTGTGCAGTTTCCTGTATTCCGTTCCATGCCTTGGCATTGTTTTTTTTTTTTTGTCTCCTTTGTACCATGTCAAGAACTTCTTCAGTTATTTACTCATTTTTCTTCCGACGTGTGTTTTTCATTTGGGATGTCGTTTTTCATTAGTCCTTCTTTTAGTGCGTTCCATTTTGAGCTTCCCTTTCAAATTTGTTCTTCGTATTTCTTTTTCATGCAGCCCGTGTATTTTGCCTTCATGTTCGGTCGTTCGTTTGTCTGTTGAACAATCTATTAGTAGAGCACTGTATTTGATCTATTAGCTTCTGTCTTCCATATAATGTACAAGACAGCTGTTTGAGGAATGCTATGACGTATAATGTAATCTGTTCCCTACACCCCCACAGCTCAAATACTTTTTGTACGCTTTCAGTAATCCCTACTTCAGTTTCTCTTTTTCTTTTCTTCTCTTTTGTCTACTTTGGTAAATTTCGGTCCATTCGCTTTATGAATATTCTTAATTCCCTCATTATTTATTTATCGTTCAATTGTGAGGCACTCAAACAGAAACAAAGCCATTTTCTCCATTAATTTGTTCAAGGTTATAAAATGTTATATTTGTTTTTCATTCACCCACTTAATATTCTTTTTCACTCTCTCCCACTCACTCTTTCTCATTCCCTTGACCTCCAGCGTTTTTCTTACCCACCCCCAACCCAATATCTTTTATTCACATTTTTAAGGTCTTGTGACCAAACAAATTTGGCTACTAAAATAAAACGGATGCTGAATTCAGGAACAAATTAAAAGAAAAAAAACCTTGAAAACGTAATTTTCGGCCAAGGATACATATTTTCTTTTAATATTGAAATAGAATGCTATTGATGAGAACAAAGAATTTGAAATGAAAATTGAATGCATAACAGGGCTGTGATAAAAAAGCTTTGTGTCGATGACAGAGTGGACATCAAACCTGAAACAAATAAGCCGTTCATTTTGGCGGCCATCAATTGAAAACAAATAAGCCGAAAGCGCACTCGTGACTGTCAGTACTTCACAGCTACTGATTTTGCACAATGGATTTGGGAAGAACAGCCGAAGGCCACTCTAATTCGACAGCGGTGAGACGGTGTGACTTGCATTTTAAATAACTCAGTTATTTGCCATTAAGTGATGTAATAATGTAATATGATGAAAAAATTGCATAATCATTTATTAAAAATGTACAGTTTTTATATTGCTTTTCTAATCATGAGACTCGGATAGAGAAAAATTATATATATATATATATATATATCGCTCATTCAGTAATGGATTAGAGCACTCTGGCTAATGGGCGGGTATAATGACAATATACACGCTAAAAAGTCTGCCCTGCCTTCTTCTACCGAACGCCCATAGCCCAGAGGTAGAATCGCCGACTGACGCCAATTCGGTCGGGTTTCAATCCTGGGTTAAAAGCAATCGGAATCTAACTGTACTGATGAGCTGTGATACAGCAAAACAGATCTGTCTGCGGATGAATATATATATATATATATAATGTAAATATACTATTTACGCTCTCACACCTTGATTGAGCACTCTGGAAGAATGGTAGACTTTGAAAAAGCAGTAGCTACTCTAGCATCTACGCATCGCTCATTCAGTACTGAATTAGAGCACTCTAAATACTAGCGTATGATACCTCATACGCTAAAAGTCTGCCTTCTTCTGCCGAGCGCCCATAGCTCGGAGGTAAAATCACCGACTGACGCCAATTCGGTTGGGTTTCAATCCTGGGTTAAAAATAAATCGGATGTCTAACCGTACTGATGAGCTGTGATACAGCGAAACAGATCTGTCTGTGGATGACTATATATATATATATATATATAAATTATAATCATATCGCCCCAAACAAGGCATTTTACTGCCACTGTTTTGCAGGGAGTTTCATAGGAGGAAATTTATGACAAAGAGTTACAGGTTATAGGGGTTGTCAGGAAGTGGGTAAGAGAAGCATGAGAATATTGATGAGAGTGGCGTGGACGGAGAAAGGTGTATGAGAGAGAGAGAGAGAGGATGCAAATTAGTGAGATAGGAGGTGACTATTGACTTTACATTAAAATTCTTGGAGATTGTAGCTGTCGGGGAAGCAAGTAAACGGAAAGGAATTCCACAGGCGGAAAGTGCGAGAAAAGAAGCTGTTAGAGTAGAATTTGCGTTTACATTTTATTGGTTTCACAGTCAAATGGACCTAGTTGCTCATCTTGTGGCTCGAGTAAATTTATATATAGGGGGCACCAGTGAGCTAAATTCATCGGAGCAGAAACCGTGAAAGGATTTGTAGAAGAGACAAAGGGAAGCCACATTGCGCCTATGAGAAAGTGACTGTATCTGAGCTGCTAAGTCAGGATCAATCACATTACTGATTCTCCATTGGATTTTGTCAAGGACCCCTAGGTGGATGGCAGAAGCACCCGACCAGTATGGCAGCAGTAGTTGATGCACGAGTGGATGGTAGAGTTATATATGTGCAGGATTGTTTCAGACTGGAAAACACCCGGGCCTTACACAGAGAACCGACTTTCTTAGCAGAGGATTTAACTATGGGTTCTACATAGTCATTCCACTTGAGGTCCGTTGTGAGAGGTAACCCGAGGAGTATATATACGCTCTCACACCCTGATTGAGCACTCTGGAAGAATGGTAGACTTTGAAAAAGCAGTAGCTACTCTGGCATCTACGCATCGTTCATTCAGCAATGAATTAGAACACTCTCAGCTATTGGGCGTGTATAATGATAATATACACGCTAAAAAGTCTGCCTCCTTCTACCAAGCACCCGTAGAGGTAGAATCGTCGACTGACGCCAATTCGGTCGGGTTTCAATCCTGAGTAAAAAGTAATTGGCTGTCTAACCGTGCTGATGAGCTGTGATACAGCGAAACAGATCTGTCTGCAGATGACTATATATATATATATATATATGTGTGTGTGTGTGTGTGTGTGTGTGTGTGTGTGTGTGTGTGTGTATGCGCGCGCGCGCTTATCCCAGTCATTTAACTGGCATACGTGATACACATTTGGATGATCATGTCTTGAAAGAGATGTGACTGACTGGGCAGAAGATATTTTGGCAATAGGTTGCCATTACTTTCTGTGGTAGACTGGTTGCCACCCAAGGCTATAGAACCCATTATGTATTGTTGTCTAACCCATAGCCGGAATGAGAAACAATGGAGTAATACTTTTCCTAAAATTATTTGCGCATAAGTAAATGCAATGAATTCAATTAGAATTCGAACATGGCTCTCCGATTTCTCATTCCAAGTCGATATCTACTTCACCACAATGCACATCAAAGATATTAATACTGACTTTTATATATATATATATAATTGGAGTAGATAGACTAAACTATCGCCCGGTTCACACTCCACCCACGTCTATTGAACAGGTGTAGAGGCTCATCCCTTGTTCCCTGTTCAGGATGTGGTTTCCGGTTTTCTCTTTTCCAATCTTTTCACTCTTACGTAGCCCCCGGCACATCAGTGGCATTACCGCCTTGCTCGGGATGATATTAAAAATATATATATATATATATATATATATATATATATATATATATATATACACTACCGGCCATAATTATTAGGCCCCCTAAGTTTTTTAAAAGAAATGATGTATTTCATACTATTTTTAGTAAGTGCAGTTTTTTTTATTAATTGTAGTTTTTTTAGTGGGTTTAGTTTGCCTTTATTATATGTACTCTTCTTTAGTATGCTTAACTGGTATTTCAACGTGACGTTGCCATAAGTCTATACAAAGCTGAGATAAATTTAATCAAAGTTTATAACAACATATAAGGATGAGAGATTTTATTTGGTCGTGACTTTGTTCCATACTAAGCGAAATTTTTGGTGAGGAAAATGAAAACTTGCTTGCATTTTTCTTTTCAGAATAAGTGTAGAGTTAATAGTGTCGTACCTACAAAAACACACATAAATAAATAAAAATAATTATATTGTAAAAAATTTTTATAAAACAGTTATAACAATAGAAATTATCATTCATTTACTCTTTCTAAACCAATGAGAAATAACACATAAACATGGACCATCAAGAGACAGACAGTCAATATGGACAGACCATCAACACTTGCGTCAACAAAGATTTCGTCTCTTTATCCTTTTTATGCAGGAACAGTAATATTTATCACTTATATACTTATATACTCGATAAAGCCTCAGTCACTTCTTGTATTTTTTAACTAAATTATCTTAACACTTCAATATAAAAAAACAGGACTGTATACATTTTATTTGTTATTTATCTTATCATCCTGTCGGATTCTGATTCATATTTGATATATATGTATGATATCTGAGCTAAATAATATAATATTCTATATTATATAATATTATAGTCAATTACTCACAATTTTAGAATGTTTCTAATCTAAACTTATTTATAAATGAAACTTTGTTTGCGTGTGTATGTGTGTCTGTGTGTGTGCCTGTGTGTGTGTCCGTTACCTATAGATTCCGAAACGGCTGAACCAATTTTCTTGAAAATTTACACAGTTGTACTATAAGTGTGTGCGAGTGTTCTTAGCTTGGTTTTGTGTCGAGGTACCCCCGAAAAATATCGATAATCGAAAAAATCAGGGTATAGAAGGAGTGGTTCGATTTTAATCAAATTTGATACACTCATAGAAAAAGTGATTAGAAACGATATTCAGAAATTTCAAAGTTGCAGTTCTTAAAGTAGTGCAGAAAATCGATAATATATATATATATATATATAAGGCAAGATATTTTTGTGTGTGTCTGTTTATCTGTCTATATGTTCTTTATACAAATCCACAATTTTTATCCGATTCTCACCAAACTTCACACAAATATTCTTTAGGCTGAGTTTGAGCTTCAGGACCATGGATTAGTTTTAAAGCTTTCATTAGACCCGAGCAACGGCGGGCTATACTGCTAGTTGGAAAATGCAATAAAAATGAAACAGGCATACCTTGAAGGCCGAGTTAATCAAAAATAGTTAAATATATATGATGTAATGAATATGTATACACATTGGTTCCTCCTCACAGTAATGTGACTGGCTAGTGTCAGTCATAAATATAGACGAAGGCGAGGACGGCTAGAGGTCTCCATCTAGAGGTCTACGTCCATAGGTCTAGAGGTCTACGACTATTGGTCTACGTCTATTGACTACGCCTACGTCTCAGCATACTGCATACGACGAGTACCGTTCATTACGTCTACATACTAGATTGTCCTACTAGGTTACATTTGACAAAACCACTTGCTACCTCGAATGATATATACATATCAATATATGAGAACTTTCAATATATTTGTAGCTTAATAAATTTTCGTCAAAACAACATTATTAATGCATTTTAAAAGCGATACCATTTTATTAAGGTAAAAATGTAAACTTTTGTTACTCGAAAAAATATTCCATCCTGGTTTCGTCCATTCCATATGGCTGTTTTCATTCAGAACGGAGGCTATCATGGCCCGCCACATCTTCCGGTACCTTGTAGCTCATAAGAGATTTTGTCATGTTATTTCTCCCAAACGCTGCTCCTCTATCCATTCGCTTAAGCCCATCAAATATGTCAAGGGGCTGTTTTTCCTCTATCTGCGGCTTACGGCCATATCACGTTGAATACACCGGTTCTCCCTCGATCTACCGAAGTTAAGCAACGTTGAGCCTGGTCAGTACTTAGATGGATGACCGCTTGGGAATACCAGGTGCTGTAAGCGTTTAGTGACGGATGTGCATTGTGATGCAGTGGATATTGGCTCAGAAAGAGAAATCGGTGAGCCGAGTTCGAATTCCAGTTGAATACTCTGCATTCACTTAAGCACTGATACCATTGGGAAAAAGGTATTAATCCGTTCCTTCTCTCCAGTTATGGGTTAAATAACAGGGTAGGACTTGGGGATCCTACCCTTAAAAACAAATACCAATGAATCTTGATACTCGAAAAGAAAAAGTATTACTAGACATAAAACTTATATAAAAACAACATTACTAGACACAAAACATATAAAAAACAACAATTGTTGAAAAAGAAAAAGGTATTACCAGCAATAAATAAATAAAATTTAGTTTGTAATAAATGACCCGCCGAGGTTGATATGCCATCAAAACAAAACAACCAACCAAACCTCTATCTGCCCTGTGTATATCAGATTCTCTAAGCCCTCTTCCTCATTAGAAAATTATAGTATGTTTCCTTTTTGTTTCCATTCTCTTGCTCTCATGTTCGATCCATGGCATTCTCAGCGGCCTTCTGTAGTACCACATTTCTGTTGCTTCGAGTCTCTCTTTCATTTTTGAACAGATTGCCTACCATACAGGCGAACATTATCACATTCAATACTTATTTCTTTGTTTTCGACTAAATTTTTTTGTCTCTCGATAATCAATACAGTTCATATAATGTACCAAAAAAAGATTATTGATTTCAGCATCTCAGGCTCTTGGATTAATCAGTTTATGGCCGATGTTAGAGTATAAAACCCTTATTTTGAATCAGATCATTTATTTCTTGTAACTAAACTGACAACACCAACCAACTTTTGCTTCCGCTCACATAAAGAAAGAAAACACTTAGGCATAACATCCAAGACCTCAAAAATAAAAGTGTACATTTAAAGTACAAGAATAAACTAGAATCAAATTGGTGTCAGTATATCTAGATTAAAACACATCGACATTAAATATAGAACTAGAGATCATTCCAAGAACATTTAGAAGGAAAAATCTGCACTCATGGAATGACAATACTGAGTTTGAAGAAATTGATACAAAAAAAAGAAACAGACAGAAGGGAGAAATTGAAAGAGAAATTACCAAACAATTAACAAAGAAAATTTTTAAAAAATAATTAATTCTTTGGAAACTCGGAATTTTTGAAAAAAATAGAAACGAAATTAAATCAGTTAAACAGCATATCAGTCAGTTAAATGCCATATATGATACACGCTTGGGCGATCATACCTCGAAAGAGACATGACTGACTGGGCAGAATATTATCCCGCAGCAGGTTGCCATTACTTTCTGCGGTAGACTGGTCGCCAGCCAAGGCTACAGAACCCAATCTGTCCTGTTATTTAACCTATAATTGGAGGGAAGAGACGGATTAATACCTTTCCCAAGGGTATGTGTGCGAAAGTGAATGCAACGAATTCAACTGGAATTCGAACTCAGCTCCCCAATTTCTCTTTTCGAGCCGTTATCCACTGCACCACAACGCACTCCCATTTACAATGTGTTAAAATGTGGACAAAAGCAAAAAATCCTAATAATATCATACAATCAAAACTTCCACAGAAGAATTGTTCTGATATCAATAAATATTTTGAATCAAATTTCAAACCTGACCACATTAAACAAAAGATGCCTTCAGAATTGGAACATATCAATATTCATTAAATAATTCCGTCCCTAAGCGTAAACAATAATGAACATATGAAGAAATTAAGAAATCTGTTTAACAAAAAACCCTAAGGACTAATAAAGTATTGCTTGACATTGAGTCTGAACCTTTGTAAATAACTTACTTTCTCCACGAATTCAATAACAAGTTTCTCTGGGTTTTTTAAAAATAGAATCTGGAATCAGAAATGCATCTCCAAAAAGCGGGTTTTATTATGCATTAACGCATTATGAGAACAGAAAGTTAACCCTGAAGACCCGAAGACATAAAGATGTATTTCAATTGGATCCACTAAACTATGCCCTGCGCATTTACAAACACAGATCTGAGGAGGCGATGCTAATTTCCCTCCCGAGGCCAATATGCTATGTTGAAGGGGCTGATGAAATAGGTCTTAATAGTTGGGATAAAAGGGATCTTAAGCAGAAAATCAACATCCTCTACTAAGCTTTTCAAGAAACAGAACACGAAATAAACTTTTTTTAAAAACAAAACATATGATTTAAAATTTGAATGAAAGCCGTAATGTCATATTCTCTGAATCCATCATAAAAATTCATCATGTGGAATTAGTCAATACCAAAAACTTCAAATACCTCAGCGAATGAATCAGTTATAACAAACCAAGAAAAGGAAATTTGATTAAGAATATGCAGCGCTAGAGATAGCTTCGTCAAACACTGCAAATTCTTAAAAGACCAAAACATCAATCGTATCACCCCAAGCAAGGCGGTAACGCCACCGATGTGCAGCGGGCCACATAAGTGTAAAAGATTAGATAGAAGGAGAGTAAAGAGAAAGACGAACCAGTTAGAAAGGAGCAAGAGAAGGATGGGAATACAGGTGTGATGACAGTCGAAAAGGTAGAGAGAAAGGAAAAGATATACAGGGTGATGTAGTCAAGTGGTTAAGAGATGGGTATTGACATTTCATTTTAATTCCTGGAGGTTGTAGCCGTCAGGAAAGCAAGAATATGGAAGCGAGTTATATTCATAAATAGCCTCTTCAGATCGAAACGTTTATATGGATGTCATACAAGACACCAAACCCGTTCAGATGTCAGCTGTATGCAAACACTTTCTGACAACAATGTTGAAAAATGCTTCGAGCGAGTGAGGCCTGAGGTTCTTGTCAAAAGCAATCCTTCATTGAACATTGTGGTCTGGCTATGCAGAATCCCAAAGAATTGTACCAGATAGCATAAGTCACATCACTTGGGCAGCAATAACTAAAATGGATAACACACGTAACTCGAAAAGAAAACAATGACATAAAGATGTTGACATCCTCCATTTATTTCAAATAAAATATTAGAAAAGAAATCCCTAAGTACTACAAAGAATAACAGCAACTGAACTTAAGAAACCTATTTTCCCGTAAAATTATTTTAAGAGAAAGATTTGAGAAATCTAAACTTATTTATAAATAGATCTTTGTCTGTGTGTGCGTGTGTGTGTCTGTGTGTGTGTGTGTGTGTGTGTGTCCGTTACCTATAGACTCCGAAACGGCTGAACCGATTTTCTTGAAAATTTACACAGTTGTACTATAAGCGTCTGCGAGTGTTCTTAGCTAGGTTTTGTGTCGAGGTACACCCGATAAATATCGATAATCGAAAAAATCGGGTTATAGCAGGAGTGGTCCGATTTTAATCAAATTTGATACACTCATAGACAAAGACATAAGAAACAATATTCAGAAGTTTCAAGGTTACAGTTCTTACAATAGTGCAGAAAATTTGATATCAATACCAGAAAATCAAAATTTGACTTCCATCCATTCATTTTTCTTTCAGTCTACGGTTTCGCTTTAACTGGAAACACCTATTGCTTTTTCGTCTTTCGTGTCAACGTCCAAAGAGTCTGTGCTCCAGGACCATGGATTAGTTTTAAAGCTTTCATTACACCCGAGCAACGCCGGGCTATACTGCTAGTTTCAACTAAAAGCAATAATGACTGCTCGCTTAATGAATACTAAATGTTTCCTTATAGAGAAATGACTCATATTACCATTAACATTAATGAGGTAATTCAACTTCAAATGAGAACGAATATTCAATTAGGTTTATATTTCGAACCCCATTTTTCGAAATACTCTTTTCCAGTGCATGTTTATGCTTCTCAACTCTTAATTTGTCTTCCATTCATCGAATGAAATTCAAAGATTTCCTTATTTTCACTTTGGCTGGTCGCAGTCAGGTTTGTAAAATGTTTCTTTGCACAATTAGCCCTCGTAATTGAGGAATGTTTATTGATGTTTCAATGACTCTGAAGCATTTGGATAATGCTTGCGCTCTCATCATTCCTCAAACATAGTTTACGGCCTGTGAAACATAAAAACTAACTTAAATTTAAATATATGTTGTCAAAAATAAGATATTTGAAGAATAAAATTACTTACATAAAATGTTGATACGCACTGTAAGTGTGAATAGTATAATTTACAAATAGGCAAAATATTATCTCATTGATGAGTGACCGTTATTTTTATATAACGTTTTAGAATCTATTCAATACAACATGCACACACATTCATAGTAATCACCCATATATATATATATATATATATATATATATAAAGGCATGTTTCGTTAAAAACGACTGACAAAGAAGATTTTATTAATTTTTTAATTTTTATTTGATTTTTCCAGGATTTTTGCATATTTCCTTTTAGCTAGCGATAAGGATTGTAAAAA
This sequence comes from Ascarosepion bandense, assembly GCA_037127315.1. Classification (NCBI taxonomy): domain Eukaryota; kingdom Metazoa; phylum Mollusca; class Cephalopoda; order Sepiida; family Sepiidae; genus Ascarosepion; species Ascarosepion bandense. Next base: position 66,063 of record JBBBDQ010001068.1, read on the forward strand.
TGTTCCATACTTAATAACTTTTCAAGCGCTTTCAGCCACTTCACTGGCCATTCTCACGAATGTCGATGTTGTTATTTCATCCTCATGTTTTAACTGTAACGTAATTTGTTTTACGTTTTTGAAAAGAAGTGTTCTTTAAAAGCTATCACGTGACACGCGCGATTTGACATTGCGTGAGTGCCTATCTGTTTCCAAAAAAACTTTCAAAACTCCATTTCCACTGTTAAATAATGTAAGGATGATGGTAGGAAAGAAATTGTTTGATATATAGTACCTCTCTTATAGCGAGATGCTTTTGATATTGTAATTTAAATTTTATTTTTGTATTTTCGACCAAAATTTTCCTTAAGGGTTCTTGTACATTATGGTTTAATAAATTATTTTTTAATGCACTTTGTTGAGATAGGTGTCATTCTCTCAAAGAAGTTGTAGTATATCCAATATTGACAATTGTTGACAAGAAACGCAGTCTTGCCCTGGGAAATGAAATTTATACACAATATTAGTCATGGCTAGTTTAGATTTGATGGGGTTATTTTGATTAGAAACAACATTTTTCCATTTTCTATAATATATAAATTTTACATGTTTCTGAGGAATTACGGCAAAAATATGGTGCTAATTTTTCGTATAGCAAATTCATCCTGCCTTTAATTATTGTACATTTTGTTACAGTAAAATATATTGATGTTATTTTGTGTGTCATTTTTAATACTGGTGTCATGTATTTTTTGTAAGAATAATTTCATTTGTTTATCAATGATGTAGTTAGGAAAACTATTATTGACTAATTTTTGTTTTATGTGCTATAGTTTGCTCGAAAATATATTTTGGGAGAAGGAATTTTGATGTGCTCTATTTAAGAAGTTCGTTATTATTGCTATGTTATAACTTTCGAGGCACTGGCTATTATAGTTTATAAGAGTTCTTACTGATGGGTTTTTATATTGGTAAGTGATAAATTCTTTGGTTTTTAGCTCTATATTAATATCAAGGAACGGGGTTTTTGTTATTGTTCATCAGTTCATAGCTAAGTTTTCGCGTAAGTTTTCATGAAATACACAACAAAAAACTGAGTTAATAATTCATAATAAAAAATTAAACGGCACATTTAATTGCAACAATAACAACTGACCTGCAAGATTCAAATGAAAGAGGACCAATATTATTTGTATATTTCCGCGTCCCTTAAGGAAATGCGTCCCCACTTAAAGTAATTTCGGGAATAATAATTATTTTGGCCTACATGCTTATCAAAAGACTCACTTAACATCCCTCGGATCATAGCTTTGTTAGGACCAATTTAGATACACTCGAAAACTTACTGTCCGGAACATATTTGTGTGAAATACGACCACAATAGCCCCATTCACATGTAAAAAACAAAAAAAAAACAAAAAAATTAAAAATAATGGAAGCCTTAATAATAAAAAAAAAGCCAACACCCAGTAATATAAAATATGATCAACACGCTGACCGTGTCCGGATATTTAAATCACAAAACAATAATATTCTCGTCCACTTACATACATATTCCCATCCATAAACTTACATGTTCAGTTAAAATAAACATCCTTCACAATAGCTAATAGATGAGCTTTTAGCTCTCTTTCTGCACACCATTTTTTGCACACTTTATGTTTATAAAAGTACATACTTGTACGAATTCAAGAAACATTCTATAAAAAACTTAATCGCTATGTTTCTTCAATCATTTTCAATTAAAGTTATATAGTTAAATTTGTTTTTTATTTAAAATGAATTTAATTTACATTGCGACAAAGAAATTTCTGTTTCGAGATTTGACCTCCGCATCAGGTAATGTTGACTCATTATTGTGAAAATGATTTACATTTGAATGCAGAAAACAATACGCTTGTTATTTAAAGAGTTGATATGGAGGGAGGAAGACAGAAAAGTTTATGTGTATGTTTAATTATCAGAATTAAGTTCAACTTTTAATATTTTAAAATATAGGTTATATATTTTAGGAAATGCGTGTTTTCTTTTCATCTTAACGGGAAAGTGTCAGTCAGTTGATCCGCTTTCTAGACTGCTCTCTTTCGGTGTGATGTATCTATTCTTGTTACAAGATTATTGTCTTAGCTTTCTTTGCATCCCAGAATTTTTTAAAAACAAAAAGGAAAGAAAGAAAACATTTTATATTTTTGTAACCCAGGGTTACAAACTCACACCTATCTATATGAATATGTCAGATCTATCATTGATATTGAGCGCTTTCAAATAAGTACCAGGCATATATAATATATAAATAATATAATATATATAACAAATTGCATATATATATATATATATATATATATATATATATATATATATATATTGATATTTATAATTATATACATACACTTTTCACACACACACACACGCACACACACACACACATATATATATATATTGATATTTACAATTATATGCATACACTTTTCACACACACACATACACACACACGCGCATATATATATATATATATATATATATATATATATATATATATATATATATATATACTTTGTAATGATATACAAATTTATCTTTTCTTCTCCAAGTTATGGAGAAATAGTAGGACAGTCTGCACCCTATAGCCTTGATTGGCAGCAAGTCTAGGAGAGAGGAAACTAAAAATGGAAACCAGCCTGGATAGGATCAGTGAAGGTCGGATGAGCTTTTTCGATGAGCTAACATCTAGCATGTAGCTAGAAAAGGAAAAATACCTATCCAAGAAAATCTGCGATGGCACAGAGTGCACCAGTACAGATCGTGGCGCTATGATGGAGAGGGTGTTCATTGCTGGGCACAAACAATTTACCACTTTAAACAATTCAATTGTGCATGTTATTCAATAGAAAAATCTTAGAATTGACTGAACACTCAAGAGAAAATAATGAAGATGTTGATATTCCACACTACTTCAAATCAAAGATTAGGAAGGAAATCTTCATCAACACGGGAAAGAACGATAAAGCCTACTGGACTTGGAAAATCTATTTTTTGAAAAATCGTTTTCAGAGAATGATTTTATAAATTTCAATTGAAATCAGGGCCAGTGAATGCCAAATGTTTCCTTGTAGGGAAGCGGCTAATTTTATCATTCTCGACAGGAGAATCCATTCATAGATATAAAGAGAATGAGAGATAGATTGAAAGAAGGAAATACTTTGTTGTTAATTTTGATTAACATCATTCCTGAGGACACAACCATTTACCCCCTGTCTCGATAGTGAGTCTAATCAGTTCGATAAGATCAAATTGGCAGCTGATCTTACAACGACCTACAGATTGTTTTTAAATGGTGCAAAGAATGGTTTGTTAATTTTAACGCCTAGCCTAAGCTTCTCTCTGATAATCATCTGAGAGACCCTTTATGTCTTTCCTCTGCGTGACTGATGCTAACCTCCAGATTGAATTCATGTCTAGGCCAGCTGGAAGTTTGGTTCACTGTGTCATGATAGACATTTTTTCTCCTTTAGAATCTATTTTATATACCCACCATTCGTCCATGATTAGAATATTGTTTCCACAAGTGAGTTGATGCTTTTGATATTTATTTACAGATTCTTTATATAATAAAAAGACACCCTTATTATTGATCTTAACTTGGCGTCGTGGCATCAGTGACTTTCCCACCGCCGTAAATCTGCTTCGCTATGCCTTTTTCTAAAAATACTTTCACGGTTATTGTTCGGATGAAATCTGTGATGTGGTATCTAGATTTTATGAATTTAATTTTTTCATAATCTTTTCACCCCAAGCAAGGCTGTACTGCCACTGGTGAGCAAGGGGTTACATGAGAGGAGAGCGAAGAAAAAAACAATATACAGGGTGTATCGGTGAAAGGATAAGAGAAAGATCGGAATCAAGAAGATAAAATATGGCAATTGACTGCATATAAACCCTTGGAGATTGTACTATCAGTGAAATAATATACTGAAAGAAGTTCCACATGCGGGAAGTGCGAAAAAAGAAAATGTTAAAGTTGAAGTAGTGGTTACGTTTGACTGTTTTGACTGTAAAGGGGTGGGAATTAGTTGCTAGCCTAGTAAATTCGTAGAGAGGGGGAAAAAAGGAGATAAGCTAGTCAGAGCAGAAGTCGTGAAAATATTTGTAGAGAAGCCAGAAGGAAGCCACATCCCGTCGGTGAGAAAGTCATTGGAGTCGAGCTGCCAGGTTGGGACCGACTACATTGCAGATCCTCTTTTGGATTTTGCCGAGAACTCCAAAATGAACAGCAGGAGCTCTTGAACAGTTATGGCAGTAGTATTCAATGCACGGATGAATGGTAGATTTCCAGCAATTTAGTAAAAGTAATATATTTTTGAATCTCCAGATCATTCCTATATGTGTCTCTGTCTCTCTCTCTACTAAGCTTGGTTAGCTATCTTTTCTTCCTCTACCGCTCACCTTCATCTCCTGACTGTATCGTACCTGACAGCATCTGGAACAATATAGATAAGGCCATTTCCTCTCACCCGTTCGCTCATATATTTGTATTTGGAGAATTTAATGCTCACCATACGAAGTGGCTGGAAAAATCTGTCACAGATTCCATACCATGAATCCTTCAAACAGTGAATCTCTTGATTTCCCCACGCGTTTCTCTAATAAAGTCTTTTATCCCTAACTCTTGCAATGTCATGTAGTTTTGCCCTCTTGGAAACTCTGATCATGCTGTGGTTTCCGTTTATATCTCCTTTCATTTCCCCTCCCCTAGGAAACTGAAAACAGTAGAATATCTTACTGCTACAAAAGAGCAGACCGGAAGTCGTTCCGCGATATCCTGTGTGATGTCCCGTGGAACAAAGTTTTTAGTCTTCCCGTTGAAGACTGTGCATCCGAGGCCTCCTTTTGGGCTAAAATTAGCATCAACGCTTTCATCCCAGCCAGGAAATTACGATTGAAACCTCATTCGTGGTCCTGGTCCTTCCCTGCTTGTTCGGCCGCTATTACCCACAGGAATCACTTCTTCCGGCTTTATTGAAGCTACGCGTATGACCATAATAGGTCCCACCCTTTTACAGTGAAACCAATCAAACGTAACCGCAACTTCTACACTAATAGCTCCTTTTCTCGCACTTTCCACCTGTGGAATTCCCTTCCATATACTTGCTTCCCTAACAGCTACAATATCCAAGAATTTAAATGCAATGTCACTTGCTATCTCTTATTTCCTTGACTCACATCCTTTCCCTGACAACCTTCTTATCATGTTCTTCTCCCTTTCTACTTTACTCTCATGCAGCTCTCTTCACATCAGTGTTCTCATATTTCTCTTACCCATTCTCTGACACCCCCTGTAACTTGTTCCTCTTTCTCATCACTCCTATTATGTAACCCCTGTGCACCAGTGGTGGTACTGCCTTGCTTTGGGTGAAATTAATTAAAAAAAAAATCTCAGCATCATAATTTGTAGTTGGTGTTAAAGATGAAACTAAAATCGAAGTGTTAAACAAAATTAAACTCAGGGTCTTCGGTAAGATGGCTGTCGGACATCTTTACTAATAGCGCGAAGTACAGTGAAAGTCTGATACATTTTCGATTTAATTTCGCATTTTAAAAAAATGATTAAGCTGTTCTTATCGCTTTTTTCTTCCACGTAAATTCAGTGGTCCAGCAGACATGCAGGAGTGTGATGTAATTTTTGTTTAAAAGCTCCAAACAAAGAGTAATATAGAAAGAACGAAACGTACAAGTAATAAACTGTACGATAATATTTGTAGCTAGCAGTATAGCCCGGCGTTGCTCGGGTATAATGAAAGCTTTAAAACTAATCCATGGTCCTGGAGCTCAGACTCAGCCTAAAGAATATTTGTGGGAAGTTTTGGTGAGAATCGGATAAAAATTATGGATTTGTATAAAGGACATACAGACAGATAAACAGACAGACACACAAACATTTTGCCTTATATATATATATATTATCGATTTTCTGCACTATTGTAAGAACTGCAACCTTGAAACTTCTGAATATCGTTTCTTATGTCTTTGTCTATGAATGTATCAAATTTGATTAAAATCGGACTACTCCTTCTATAACCTGATTTTTTCGATTATCGATTTTCGATATTTATCGGGGGTACCTCGACACAAAACCTAGCTAAGAACACTCGCAGACGCTTATAGTACAACTGTGTAAATTTTCAAGAAAATCGGTTCAGCCGTTTCGGAGTCTATAGGTAACACACACACACACAGAGAAAAAGTTCCATTTATAAATAAGATTAGATATTTGTACCTAGTATGTTTCGGATAATAATTAAGAGATACAAATATTAACCTGTAAAAACAAACTTTATTCATCTACATTCTTGTGTGAGTCCCTCGTGGCTGGCTAAAATGTCCGCTGGTGGGAGTAGCACGTGTGGCTGGTGTGAAATCTTTTGAGGAACTAAAAAAAAGCTGAACTGCTACTAGTTGTCG